>VKHL01000141.1:0-73182 GCA_015146655.1 Ochromonas danica
TATGTTCTTTCTCATTATAAAAAGACGCACCGAATAGAGTGCAATATATGTGTTACTGCCGATTATTATGGCTTACCGCCGATTGCTATGGCTTAATATCTGAGATTCGACTTCAGACTTCGTTCTCTGTATTTGATGGATAAGCCTAATGCACAGCAATTGTTGGGTTTCCGTTGGATGATTGGAATTGATTGTTTTCGGTGATAGCAGTTCTTATTGAGGCTGTATTTCACGATCAATGTCTTGTTCTCTTTTCCTGTTCCTGCGGAATACCCTGAATATGTGTTTTTATTAATGATCCTTTCCATATCCTTTTTTTATCCTGCTAAGACTTCTGTTGTTAGATATGGCCAACATACAGTACGAGTTTTCCTTACCAGTAGTATTTATGATTGTCTTTTATAGCCAATGTGAAGGTTTTTCTAGAATGTAAGTTTTTAGTATTTCCACTCAGTTCTCCACTGTGTTAGATTAAATGTTTGTCGTTAGTTTGTGGTATGATCAAGATTCGCGCCACCTTTGGCATATCCAAGTGCTTATCGTATGTGAAGACGATTTGGAGGGACTCATTATCCAAAACAGATAATCTGAGCCTGCTCATTTTCGTGGCTTGCAGTGAATCTCTTCCTAATAGAGGAAGTGCTTTGGCTCCTTGCAAGTCTTCTTGCAAACGCCGCTCTTCTTCGGCTTCACTCTGTTTGATTAGACTTTCCGCCATTTCTAATTCCACAATCGCTTCTCCGATGATATTGTTTTGGACCAACTTGTCGTCTTCAATTTTGCACCTTGTTCCCAAAGCTACACGTAATTCACCTTCTTCGTCGTTGTGGTCCAGCAATCAGATGCCCTAAATCCTACCAATTCCTCTTCATTCGACTTCGCTCTCTTCGGCCCCTCTCCAGCAGTCATGAAACTATTCAGGATCATTGTCCCAGCGGTGGCACGATTGAATGGAAAGCAATCTAATAAAGCATACATACATAAAGGATAAGACCAGGGATAGGTATCGGTATCGTATCGTATCGTTTATGACCCGATACGATACCGATATTGGTCTCGATCGGCTGCCCCCAAAACCGATACGATACAGAAGGTTGCCTGCAACCTCTTTTGTCACAAAGACTTAGTTACATAGTCTTTAGTCGCGAAGAGTTTGAGTTTATATCCAAATAAAGATACCCAATTAAAATAATGTCAGTCTAGGGCCAGCATTTCACCATTAGTAAAGGATATGCCTATTGCAACAACGAAGAGTGCAAGAAGGTGAGCTTTAAGGTCCCACGAAGAGATGGAAACACGTCAGGGCTCGCGAAGCACTTGAGAAGTCACCACCCCGCTGACTATCATTTAATATTAAAAGGAAAAGCTGCGAAGGAAGAGAAGAAGGTCAAAGAAGAGATGGCCAGCAGCAGCATTCTGAGATCAATAGTGGATACTACCACTGATTTCAAGGAAAAGTTGCTGAAGCTCTTCTTGGCACGTTGTGAAACTTTGACCTTGCTGCATTGTTGAGAAGCTAAGGGCTATGCCCATCAAGCGGCCATCAAGCGGCCTGTGCCCCCAGCTACTGCTACCCGCACACCTACTCCTCCTGTTGTGATAATTACATTTATTAACTTTGTAGACGTTAACTTAAGAAGTAAAGTATCGGTGTCGTATCGGAGACACTTGGGGTTGAGGTCCGTTGGGGAGAGGAAGAGCCGTTTCCACAACCGGAAATCGTGAGTAGGGTCTTAAGTTAACGTCCTGACTTTTGGCGCCCAACTGAAAATGGCAAATTGAAACGGCTCTTAACTTAAGACGGCTTTCATCTCGACCAATGCCGGAACTTTCTCCCCTTCATGGCGACTTCAACACCATTGCCTCCACAACAAAACAATCAACTAGACTACAATTATATTCTAGACTAGATCAATATCGTGACCTCAAATCTTTATTTTACCAGTGATTAATAGTAGACTACTGAAATACCATGAAGGGAGGAGGAAAAGATAAAAGAGCTTCCAAGACCATGTTGTTCTTTATCTATGCTCTGGGTGAGTCTTTTTTATTTATGATAAAGATGAAGTGAAGATGATTCATGTGGATGATGTGCGTATGCTCATGTTGAATGTAGGCGTTTGCGTGATGTGTGGAAGACAAGCATTCAAATGGCAAGCAGGTAGGGAGGCTGCGATGACATCATGTTTTGTCGAACACTAACTGATTGATCCTTCATTGCTTGATGATAATAATATTTATAGGATATGGAAAGTATGGTCTTTATCACTTTGGCCTAGTGGTTATGATCTATACGCTCGCCTTCACCACCTTGACCTACAGCTTTGTGGAGCTGGTGTCTATCATTCCCTTCTCTGGTGGATGTTACGGCTACTCTCGCTGTGCACTGGGGCCTTTTATGGGTTATGTGGCAGGCATGTTCGAGACAGCGAAGTACATTCTGTACGCCACATTCAATATCAATCGCTTGTCACATATCTTCTTTGTTGTCTATGGGTATGATGAGAAGTATAACATCTTGATTTGGCTGGCCTTCGTGGTCGCCTTCAACCTCGTGCACCACTTCAATACGAAGATGCTATGGTGGACCATTGGTCTATTGGGCTCTTCGATCATCCTGATCCAGGCGATCTTTATCTTCGGAGCGACTAGTGAAGGATCTGTAAGGAACATTCAAGGCTCTCGTTGGAACTCAAAGCCTGATGAGTTTCTAGATGCTTTCCCCTATGCAGTGTATGCCTTATCGGCTCTCGATGCAGTGCGTACATGTGTAGACGAGCAGGTGAGTGGTGGCGGGCAACTGTGTTTGGTGGACTGTCTGACTGACTGTGTGAATCTTTGTTGATGTTGCCTTCAGGGTGGCGATGTTGTTCCCAGAGCTTTGCTTCATGTTCTGGCATGGGCGGCGATTGCTATCTTCTCAATGATCGTAGCTCAATCTGCTTACAACTTTGACGATAGCGCCCTTTCGAAAGAGGAATACGCGTATAACATTGGTCTGAGGAAAGTGTTCTCTTTGAGCGAGGATAACCAGTTAGTGACTCTGTTCGCGCTGCCGAGCTCGCTAGGGTGCTGCATAGCATTCTTGTACTGCGCATCTCGTCAAGTGAGGTCGATGGCGAGCTCTGGGCTGCTTCCTCCGATTCTGGCGAGAGGTCAAGGTCAGAAGGTGAAAGACAGCAGCCAGCCTGTGTCTCGAGCAACGGGAGTGGTTCCTGGCGACACCTCTGAGGAAGCTGCAAAGAATATGGGCGGCAAGGATGATGGTGACATTAGTCATGCCAGCAAGCCTACGATCGCGGTGTTGGCATGTTCATTGCTTTGCTTCACTCTGTTGCTAGTAGGCTTCTATACCATCAAGAACTACAATGACATGTACACTCAGATGGGTCAACTACTCAATGCGTTGATGTATCAGCCTCTGATGGTGTCCTATATCGTGTTCTATACTCGTTTCTCGAACATGGAGAGAGGCATCAAGAGTCCGTTCGGCATTCCAGGCGCAATCTTTGTGATGGCTTTCTTCATGATGTTGTTCATCATCAGATTGGTGGACAATCCAGATACCAATACAGCGTTTGGCGTCACTTTGGTGATCTTCACGGTTTGTGTGGTGGCTTATTATATTTTAGTTGTCCAGAAGCGTCAGTTCTTCTCGAAGGAGGAGCAAGAGAAGTTCATGAAGGCCTATGTTGTGAATGGTAATCGCTTATCATCATGACGGTTGTTGTGCATGGTTAGGTTAATTGATTCTATGTATTGTGTGGTTTGTGTGTGTGCCTTGTGTGTTTAGCAAACAAGACTCGCAAGAAGGGCAAGAGTGCGAGCAACACTCGTCAAAGCAGCAAAAGCTCGAAGCTGTTCGCGTTGTTCTATGGAGCTTTCGGTGTCATGCCGTACAATGGCTCTCAAGCGGCGAACAGTCGCAGTCGTGCCTCTTCTCTTTCCAAGCAGAACTCAGCAGCTCCTGCTTGATTTATCTTATCTTTTCTATCTGAGACCTGACGTCATACAGCAGTGTGTGAAGCAGTGTCGAATATGTTCTTTCTCATTATAAAAAGACGCACCGAATAGAGTGCAATATATGTGTTACTGCCGATTATTATGGCTTACCACTCTCTGTCCTGAGAGCCAACTTCTGACTTCTTTCTCTGTATTTGATGGATGAGACTTATGTTGTTGTGTGGTATGTATGGGCTCACTGCCGCTATCTTTGTTATTATGCTATTGTTGGGGTTTCGTTGGATGATTGGTATTGGTTGTTTCGGTGATGGCAGTGCTAATTGAGGCTGTATTTCACGATCAATGTCTCGTTCTCTTTTCCTGTTCCTGCGGAATACCCTGAATATGTGTTTTTATTAATGATCCTTTCCATATTTAGACTCATTTAATGTCGATTATACTGCTGTGGTTGGATATTACCAACTTACAGTATGAGTTTTCCCTATTCTTTATGATTGTCCTTTATAGCCAAGTCTGTAAATCTACTGTGATTTGTTTATTGTGTGGTTTCCATATTAGATATTCTGAGATGATATGTAGATCTTTACTCAGTTCCCCATTTGTTGAGAAGCTTGGGTCATAGACTATGTTAGGTCTAGCCCATCAGATGAGTCTCAAAGCACAGACTTGTCATTATTCTTATTGACGCTGATAAACAATTAAATAGTGACATGGTTGGTCACATCAATAGCCCCACAGCCACACGATAAGTGTGCAGGCTTTACTCTTATTAACTTAACTGGGATTAACTTAATAGGGTTACTCCCAACACCATTATGCCATTTTGCGTTTATCGTATGTAAAGATAGTTTTGAAAGACTCAATCGACATTTTCGTTAATCAAGAGCCTGTCAGGCTTTTGATTAGCTGTTTATCAGCGTCAACACAAGGCATTGACAATGCTATGCTATTGAGATTCACTCATTGGTCCAGATCTTGATCTAACCAAGTCGATCATGTGTGTTTTTTGTGTTGCAAACAATCGGAGAGAGGGGACTAATTTAAGTTAAAAGAGTCATGTCTTTTAATCTTAGTTATCTATCTAAGGTCATGCCTATGATAGAAGGTTACCAAGTTAGAAGTCCAACTTACCGTTTTCACTCACGCAATAATAATCTACGTTGAAGGCAAACCTTAACTTAACGAGAATGTCTGTTTCTTTTGTTGTTATGGTATCAAATCAAAAATCAGATGAAAATAAAAGTCAAACGATGGCATGCCATAGCATCATGGAATTGGCAAATTGATGATGAGGTATGTTATGTCTGGATACTAAGATCATGTGATCTGTTGATGTCTCTCTGATCTGATCGATTTCTCTGTTGAGCAGGTCTGTGGTATTTGTCGTAATCCATACGAGGCATGCTGTCCGGGTGAGAAATATCCAGGAGATGATTGTCCACCTGTATGGGGCAAGTGTGGTCATGCTTTCCATATGCAATGTGTGATGAAGTGGTTGGAGTCGCAACAGAATGTGCGGCAAGAGTGTCCCATGTGTCGCCAAGCCTGGGGCTTTCGTGAAGAATGAATGAAATGAAATGGAATGAAGTCAATAGCTTAGAATCTTCTTCCCCAGCAACTCCCACTGTTTGATTCCATTGTTATATTGTTGTGATCACTTCATTTCTTGTAAATAGACAAAATCACATGATGATGACAATAACAGCAGATTGTGTTGGGTTTGGGGTCATTGATCTGGATCTTGTTGTAGTCAACAATAAAAAGGATCCCCATTGCTATGGCACGAATGACCTATAATGCTAATAACAATCATCTCGACATCTCTTGCCTTTCTCTGACCGTATAGAATGAAAAACGATGTTGTCAATGTCAACAATTCTGATCAACAAGTCCCTTCGATTTTGATTGGAAAAGCATTTAATTACAGCAGTTTTGATTACAAAATGAGAACTATCAATACGAATCCATACAGACAGGAATAGCCACAGGCTAGTCTAGCAGAGGACTTGTCGTGCACGTATTATTAGCCCAGCCATGACAAGCAGGACTGGTTCACATTTCATAAACACATACAACTACCGTAAGTCATTGATCAATTGATTCACTACCAAATAACGGACGATTACCACAACTATTGGATGATTCCGGCAAATGATTGCTTTCTAATCATCTCTAATTCTTCTATTCTACCAGTTCATTAGACAGCAAATACTACTAAGCACGAGAAAAATCAAATATCAGAAGATAGGAAAGAGTTTAATGATGAGTAATCCTGTAACTCTTTCAGAATAGTCACTAAGCGATCAATGTGCTCGTTATTGAGCATTGTCCAGTGATCACCAGGACAGGAACGTTGACTAATGTGCCCAGTTGTCAATTCCTCGATACTCTTCAAATTGAGTTCTAAGGAGGCGCGGTCGCTATCCTCAGGTCGAAGATCAACAATCTGACACTGCAATGGTTTTTGCTCAATGGGACGATGATGATAAATCCTTAGTAGTTTAGTACATGAAACAAAATGATGTCCTGCAGTGTTGAGGACTTGTTCTTGATTATGATTGCTTTGGTGCGCTTCATTTTCTTCTTCTCTTTCTTCTTCAGTAACCACGTCTCCCCTCAGAGGAGCATCGAATAAGGTGATTGAATGCAATAGAGCTTTGACATCAGAAGGCCAATGAATAGCAGGCCATTGCTTGGCCACTTCAACTGCTATTACCCCTCCATATGACCAGCCTGCAAGATGCACAGTCCAGGTTTTCTCCATTTGGCCATAATGAACCTGAAGGGTATTCTTGATGGAAAGCAGAGCAGATGACGCAGCTTCTTCAATCGTTGAGAAGGAATAAGGACGATGACCTTGAACTACTCCGTCGTCTAAGACATACACATTGTACCTTTCTCGAAGTCGATCAGCTAAAGTCATATAACTATTGGAATCACAACAACAAATGAAATTAAACATGACAATCAGAGCGTACTAGCAAAGTCAACAGTCACATACCATAAACCACTAGCACCAGCTGGATTGAAAAGTATTAAAGGAGGATTACTCCTTCCTTCTTGCGTCAACTCTAAAACATCCCATCTCGTCTCGTTTTGCTCTGCGACAGTCGCATTCGATGATGACAACATCTGTGCAACAGACTTGACAGTAGAAGAGCGGAACAAGTCTTGCACCGAAATCGTCTGACCAAACTTCTTGCGAAGAGCAAACAACAATTGAATGGAAGTTAAGGAGTTACCTCCTAGTTGGAAAAAAGTGCTTCTCTCACAACAGATTGAATCGTCTGGTATGGAGAGAAGCTGTCCGAAAATAGCACGTATATTCATTTCTAAATCATTAGTAGGCGGGACAATAGCTTTCACTTCATCACAAGAGGAGTCATTCGATTCCACTTGTGTAAATGGTGAAGGCAGAAGATCTCGTAAGACTTTACCGTTTGCACTGAGAGGTAAGTCAGAGATGAAGTTCCAATGACGAGGTATCATATAATCGGTCAAACCTTGCTTGCACAATCCTCGAAGTTCTGAAAATAACAATGGAGAACGAGCGCTGTCATCAACAGCAAGAATATAAGCACACAACGTGTTGTTCTTGACAGCTACTACAGCTGACAGAACGTGCTCGTGTAACATCAACGTCTTCTCTATCTCTCCCAACTCCACGCGATATCCATTCACCTTCACCTGAGAGTCTTCTCGACCTAAGATCTCGATCCAACCTTCTGGACGGACACGTCCTAGATCGCCTGTACGGAATAACTTCTCACCTGTCACAGGATGAGTCACAAACTGATAAGCCGTACGCTCAGGATTCTTATAGTAACCAGCTGCCACTCCCACGCCGCCGATGTAAATGCTGCCCGTTACCCACACCTCACAATGCTCCATGCGATGATTCAAGATGTACATGCGCTGATTACGCATGGGTTGTCCATAAGGAATACTCTTCCAACCTCGGGGAACTCCTCCTTCATGAACGATGCCATTCCAAGGAGATTCCACATTGCTGACCTCTTTATCACCGTCTTCACTGACGTCTCTAACGTCCCCTGGAATCTCGAAAATATTGCTCCAAATGGAAGCCTCCGTTGCTCCACCCATACTCACGATGCGCAAACCTGAACCATTCTCACTCACGGCTCGAATGCGACTCGGTAAACTCGTGGGAATCCAATCCCCACTCATGAAGATCAAACGCAAGCACTTCGGTAGACGAACACCCATCATCTCCACATGGCTCACCAGCAGCTCCATAAAGGCCGGAACTGTATTCCAGACCGTCACCTGCTCGCTCACCAACAACTCCAACCATTCCGCAGGGTCTGGAGGTGAGAGACAGCTAGCTGCCGGAAGAACCAATGTCCCTCCTGCATGCAGCATCCCGAAGATGTCATACACTGACAAGTCAAAGCTTAAGCTCGATAAGCCCAGCACACGATCTTTCTCCGTCACTTTGAAACGGTCATTCAAGTCTTGGATCGTGTTCATGGCTCCTCGATGGTGGCAACAGACTCCCTTCGGAAGACCCGTCGACCCTGATGTGTAGATCAGATAGGCCAGATCCTCTGTACTTGCAGCTGGTAGCTCTCCCAGAACCTTCTCCACGAACTCCGATGTCTCTACGCGACGGGCTTCCTCACTACAAGCTTCCGACAACAAGGTATCATCTATCGCTATCACAGGAATTTTTGCAGATAACTCCTGCAGCCAACCCCAGTTGCTCTCACCCTTCTCCATATCTTCCCCTTTATCAATCTTCCTCTCGTGCGCTTCCTTCTCTTCCACTTGTTCGCTCAAAACAGGTGGTGACAACAAGCGCTTTTGAGTCAACACGGCCACCGCCTCGCTCATCTCCAACACTTGTCGAACACGCTGCTCAGGCCATGTTTTTGCGTCGATCGGCAGATAAGTACATTGCAAGCGCAAGATGGCTAGAACAGCCACTACTTGTTCCCAGCCCTTCTCCATCACAACGGCAATGATTTTATCCTTTCTTATATATTTGGTAAGATAGCTGTTGATCCTGTCATACAAGTGTTTGCTGACTGTTGCAGATGCTGTTCTTAATGTTCTGTAATCGAGTGTGATGCGTTTTCGGTCATGGGAGCATATTACTGCCAGATTTGTCAAGGGAAGCGTTTTTTCGTATAATGGTTGTTGCATGAAAATATGCGGGAAAGGTTTATCGGTAATGTATGGTGGCAATGGTTTCGCCGCAGGTATGATTTCGGAGAAAGGCTTGCACCAATCGAGAGGACTTTTACTGCATATAACATTTAGCAGTTTTGAGTAGAGATTAAACATGCCGTCGATTACTTCATCAGGGAATTGCCCATCGACAATATCCATCGAGGCACACGCAGTTCCATTAGGATCTGCTTTGATCGCATTGACACAAGCTGTATGTGGTACTCGCTCTGAGAAAAAGCGCTCTTGAAACATCCATTGACGAGAAGCTACTTGTTGATTTCCTTGCTCCACGCCAATAGGTGTAGTGAAGATAAAAGGGGCAACAGCTTGGAATGTATTACCACGTTGTCGATTGAGTTCCTGCATCACCTCCACACCAGACATTGCTGCATGTTCCAGGTTCTGAGACAATTCTTTTGAAACTGTTCGAACAGCATTAAGAAATGTCAATCCACCAGCAACATTACCAAAGTCCACATTACATAGGACAGTAGAGCTACAGTTCCCCACCAATTTATTCACATCCTCATGAACCTGATGGCGCAAGCATAACAAGATATTCAATAGAAATTCATTTTTCGAACTATATTGATAGAGAACTAAAGCATAAGCAGCCAACAACACCGAAGGCATGGTGACCGAGTGATGGGAACAGTTTCGCTTTGCTCTCTTATACTCGTTTGCAGTTAGCCAACAGTGGCGATTAATAAATTTCTTTTGATGTTCAGGGTGATCGGAGGGCATATTGGGTATCATAGGCAACTCTGGACCAGAGGATAATGTAGGCAGTCGATTCATCCAATACTGCCGTGCTCGACGATATTCTTGCGAGAGCGGAAGCTGTTCGGCCATAGCGAAACAATAGTCTTTGAACTGTATCCTGGGCACAGGAGGCAGCGTCGAGCAAGCCAAGCCAGTAACTTCTTCTCGATACAGGGCAGAGAGCTCCTGACGTAAGATCAGGTCGCTCATAGCGTCCATTAGAAACAGGGACACCACAACGTGAATAAGAGATGTAGTTTCACTGGTTTGGGTCACGCGTATATCGAACATGGGCCAAGTATAGACATTAGGCCCAACTGTCAACATATACTCACGATAGCCTGATGCAATTTTTCTCGCATCATCGGCATTCCCAGACCAGTAATGGACATTAGTAAGTTCAAACCGCGGGCAAGGTTCCAATACTTTCATCGTACCATTTGTCGTAACAACAGATCTGAATGTCATATGCCTTGCAACAAAACGATTAATGGCTGCCTCTAATTTGACCACATCTAGCTGTCCTGAACGATCAATCGCATCATCGTTAAGATCCGATTGCTCTTGCTTCACCCCGAACTCCCACTCAAAATAAATCTGCGGCGCCAAACCTTTCGAAGAAAACGAAGATGTGTGCAAACCCACAAAGTGCGCTTGATTTATGCCAATCATGGGGTACTCTAATTGCTCGTCTTTTGAAATAATTTCAAATATTGGTTTCGTACTCACCACTTCGGTGCTGGTTCCTAGAATAGCAGGTCCACAATCAGCTAAATAGACTGCCTTTTCAGCAAGAGAACGAACAGTCGGGTTGCTGAAGATCTGAGGAACTGTGATGATCAAACCTTTCGCCTTCGCATGTGAGACTACTTGAATACTCTTCAATGAATCCCCACCAGCAGAGAAAAAGTTCGTGTTGACATCAACCTCAGCCACATCATTTCTAAGCACTAATTTCCAAATGGACAGGATTATCTCTTCTTTCTCATCACATGCGAGGATACTATTAGCCCTCGAGCGAGATATTTCGAATGAGATTGAACGAAGCTTATCACGCATGACTTTGCCGTTTGGACTGAGCGGGACCTCATCAATCACACAGAAATGATGGGGAACCATATATTCAGTCAAGAATTGCAAGCACAAAGCACGCAATTCATCGAATAAAACATCCTCAGAAAATCCAACCACTTCAGTAGGCACAGGCTGTGGGAAAGATCCGTCATCATAATCAAGCGTATAGGTACCTTCGCCAACGCCGTCACGCAAAACAATGTAAGCACATAGTACATTCCTCTGCAACGCTACTACAGCTGACAGAACGTGCTCGTGTAACATCAACGTCTTCTCTATCTCTCCCAACTCCACGCGATATCCATTCACCTTCACCTGAGAGTCTTCTCGACCTAAGATCTCGATCCAACCTTCTGGACGGACACGTCCTAGATCGCCTGTACGGAATAACTTCTCACCTGTCACAGGATGAGTCACAAACTGATAAGCCGTACGCTCAGGATTCTTATAGTAACCAGCTGCCACTCCCACGCCGCCGATGTAAATGCTGCCCGTTACCCACACCTCACAATGCTCCATGCGATGATTCAAGATGTACATGCGCTGATTACGCATGGGTTGTCCATAAGGAATACTCTTCCAACCTCGGGGAACTCCTCCTTCATGAACGATGCCATTCCAAGGAGATTCCACATTGCTGACCTCTTTATCACCGTCTTCACTGACGTCTCTAACGTCCCCTGGAATCTCGAAAATATTGCTCCAAATGGAAGCCTCCGTTGCTCCACCCATACTCACGATGCGCAAACCTGAACCATTCTCACTCACGGCTCGAATGCGACTCGGTAAACTCGTGGGAATCCAATCCCCACTCATGAAGATCAAACGCAAGCACTTCGGTAGACGAACACCCATCATCTCCACATGGCTCACCAGCAGCTCCATAAAGGCCGGAACTGTATTCCAGACCGTCACCTGCTCGCTCACCAACAACTCCAACCATTCCGCAGGGTCTGGAGGTGAGAGACAGCTAGCTGCCGGAAGAACCAATGTCCCTCCTGCATGCAGCATCCCGAAGATGTCATACACTGACAAGTCAAAGCTTAAGCTCGATAAGCCCAGCACACGATCTTTCTCCGTCACTTTGAAACGGTCATTCAAGTCTTGGATCGTGTTCATGGCTCCTCGATGGTGGCAACAGACTCCCTTCGGAAGACCCGTCGACCCTGATGTGTAGATCAGATAGGCCAGATCCTCTGTACTTGCAGCTGGTAGCTCTCCCAGAACCTTCTCCACGAACTCCGATGTCTCTACGCGACGGGCTTCCTCACTACAAGCTTCCGACAACAAGGTATCATCTATCGCTATCACAGGAATTTTTGCAGATAACTCCTGCAGCCAACCCCAGTTGCTCTCACCCTTCTCCATATCTTCCCCTTTATCAATCTTCCTCTCGTGCGCTTCCTTCTCTTCCACTTGTTCGCTCAAAACAGGTGGTGACAACAAGCGCTTTTGAGTCAACACGGCCACCGCCTCGCTCATCTCCAACACTTGTCGAACACGCTGCTCAGGCCATGTTTTTGCGTCGATCGGCAGATAAGTACATTGCAAGCGCAAGATGGCTAGAACAGCCACTACTTGTTCCCAGCCCTTCTCCATCACAACGGCTATAACTTTCGCTTTTTCCTTCGTGAATCGAAGAACATTGTGGTCCAAGTCCACCAGTTTTTTCGCGAGTAGATTGACAGAATTGTCCATTTGACGGTAGGAAATGGCGACTCTATTGCCATCCGTATCGCAGGCAAGCACAACATGACTGGAGAAATTTCTTCTGATAGAGAGATTATCCTGGAGGAAGAGCTCTTCGAAAGATCGATCAGGGAGATATGGTGGAATGTGAGAAGCATAGTGATAAGACGCCAAAATTTGCTTGGTTAGGCCATGAAAGCCAAGAGAGAAATAGGCCTCTAAAGACTGCTTTATATGCCAAATCAATCTTTCGATCACCACAACATGTATAGAGGACTGGTGAAGTAATTTGAAATGAAAAAGCCCCTCGTTTTTGTCGTGCAGTAAGTGAAGATGGAGAGGCATTTTCTCATCTAAAACGCACTGTTCTCCAATGCAGAAGACAGGAGCGTCGAGATCCTTCATGTCGGATGTTGTTGCAGATAATACACGTACCAACTCATGACAGCAATGATGAGCATCAGTATGAATAGGAAGCTTCACTGTTTTCCTGTGTTCAGGATACTTGCGATAATGAAGTAGGATTTCTTGTGTGGATGTAAATTTCAGATAAGCACAACCATAGATAAATAACACAACAGCATATAATAAATTTTCGTCCTCAAAAGCATCACAAAGCCCACCAGGTAAAGTGAAGTCAAATTGAGACAGCAAAAGCTTGGTAGGTTCATTAAAATCTTGCACAGGGAAAATCCTATCGAACTGATAATCTTCGAGTGATTCAGCCATAAAATAGCCAAAGCCCTCAAAGCTTCTCACTTTCAATGCCTCAAACGCACCAACAGAATCAAGAATAGTGGATGCCACGAAGCGAAGACAGCTCGCAAACGTATCAATAAGTTTTCGAACATAGACGGTGTTGTAAAGAGAGCTTTCCGATACTGCGGTAATCAAAAGCTCTTCTTGCTTTAACAAGACACGAACAGACAATGGACAACCCACACGATCCAACAATCTCTCAAATTTCATTTCGACGTTGTCAATAAGATCCAAGCTCCATGTCTCAGTCTGATAGTCAAAAATCAGATTGAACAAATTCGATTTTTGTCCCACTGCACGCAATACATCCACCAGAGGCAAAGAACTATAATCTATGCTTCGCAATATTTGTGAATTCAGCTCCTTGATATAATCTTTAAGTAAAGTATCAGCTGAAATATCAATAAACACGGGGAAGGTATTGACACAAGGACCAACAATCCTCTCAGTTTGATCGAGATCTACCCTACCATTATGGGTTATTCCAAACGCAAAGTGGCGTGAGGAAAACACAGAATTAAGAGCTATGGAGAAAATACCTTCAATAAAGGAACAGAGAGTAACACGGCAATACTTTGCACACTCGATCAATCCCAACAACGAACTGTGATCCACCCAATGGTGCTCACGAATCACATCTGTATCAGGCAGATCGAGTTTCCAAACAGCAAACTCTGTCCTTTTGTTGGAGGTTTTCTTCTCATACAAACTTTGCCAATAAGCACTAGCCTCCTTGCTCTCGCGGGCTCTTCGCTCGCGAAGTATCACCGACGCAAAAGACAAACCAGATATAAGATCCAATTCGACTCCTTGGTGGTAGGCATAATGCTTGTAATAATGCTGTAATGCACTCAGAATAATAGAAAGAGAGTCACCGTCGACCAGCAAATGATGTATGGTCAACAAGACGTGAAAAGAGAAATCCGAATTAGCATCTGGCAGTTTAAACACAACCACTGAGAGTAAAGGGAGCTCATCAAGCTTTTGGAAGCGTCTTCTTTCAGCAAGCATGCGCTGATCAAATATATCTTCGAAATTCGTTGTGGCATGCTCCTTAGATAAATCCACAAAATGAAACCAGTGCGATGTTTCTTTCGGTTGATGAAGGCCATCAACAGCCGAAGATAGGATAGGAGTTTGGCTCGCAATGGGAAGATCAAAGGGATTAAATACTGTGCGTAGGATGGGAAAGCTCTCGATGACACTCCTCCAACAGCGGTGGAAGATATCCACATCCAACATACCACGCACATTCCATTCAAAAGTCTCAATGAACGAGCCCAAATCAGGATCGGCGACATGATGAAACATCATGGACAATTGAGTGCTGGACGCATCAAATGTTTCCTCATTCTCTAACGACCCCAGCTGACTAGCACAAATACCCTGAACTGGTTCTGATTTAGCAGAGCTCATTTCCACTCTGAGCTTAACACAAAGTTCTTGTAGCGTCTCGCATTGCAACACAATTGTCGGAGGCAGGCTTGGTAAACCTAACTTCTTCACAAGATTATTCCGTATACTGATAGCTGCTAAAGAATCAATACCCCAATTGGCCACCGGAGTCAATAAAGAAAAAGCGCCAGCTTGAGACTGACCCACAAACTCCCGAACAATTTCCAGAACTACAGACTCCACATTCCTGTCGGACTCAGCATCAACAAGCAACGCACTTGTATGTTGCAGTGCAGCGACAGGCCAGTCAGTCATTCTCCAGCTCAAAAGCTTTGGGCTATAACGTAACGCAACTCGTTTTCGAGTTTCGTGGCGCAGCAAAGCAAATTTTCTGCGCACATCTTTTAAGTCGCCATTAGACTTCTTGTCGAAAGTTGAAATACATGTATGAGGAAAATTGATTTCCTGGTGGGAGGTGAGAATTTGCTTAACCAACCCAGTCAGGGTGGTATCCATACCAAGCTCCACAAATACGATAGGCTTCTCAGTTCCTCTCAGTATACACTCTACAATATCATAAAAACGCACCGGACTAATCATTTGACGATACCAATAGTCTGGGTCTCGCAAAATGCAGATGCTTTCCAAAGAACCTGTTAGACAAGAAGCGAACAGAATTTCCGAATTCAAAGCGCCATACTTCTCAAAGCTAATAATAGCTCGAGCTGCCTCGCGAAATGCTGTTGCGGCAGCTGATATAAGAGGGCTATGAAAAGCAAACTGCGTCGATAATTGTTTGTGACTGCATCCCAAGGCATCTACAATTTTCACTACTTCCTTCTCCTCTCCCGAGATTACGCAGGAAATAGGCCCATTAATAGCAGCTATACTGCACATACTTCGGTTGACACTATGCTGATCAAAAGCTGTCAAAACATCTTGCTCTGAAGCACGCACGGCCACCATTTTGCCCTTCTCGTCAGAAGATAGAGTTGTCAACAGTCTAGCTCTACAAGAGACAAGACGAGCAGCCACTTCCAATGACAGAGCACCAGAATGTACAGCAAGCGCGTATTCCCCAAAGGAATGACCCAATAAGATATTTGGGGAGACTTCTTGTTTGAGCCAAAATCTACCCAAGAAAACTTGGAGAGCTAATAAGAAGAGATGAGAGCGTACATTCTCATCCTCTTTTGTGATTGCTTTGCACTTGAACGTGTCTGCCAAAGAAAAATCTAACCCCGCAGCATCAGCGCACTGCTTCAGAATAGAGGCGAATACATCCTCCTTTGCCAATCGAATCAGTATTTCCACTCTCAAATCAGTTTGGCCAGAGAAAAGATAAGCCGCTGAACGATTAATATGCGTTGATGAACAGGATGACATTAGCACAGGCAAAGCTGAAGTGGAGGACTTGACTTGTTGAAGACAAATATGAACATTAGTGCCACCAGATCCAAAGGAGCTCACACCTGCGATTGCTTCTTTGTTATGAATCAAGCTAAGCGTTCTGTCGGGGAATACAGCTGTTCTCTTCAGGTTATTTATATCAATGGCTTCATTCAGTGACTCGGTATGCAGATTTGGTGGAACACATCCATAACGGAAGGACAGCAGAACTTTGATTAGCCCTGCCAACCCAGCAACCCCCTCCAAGTGCCCAATGTTGCTCTTCACTGCACCTAACAAGAGGGGTCGATCGACATTTTCTGAATTGAGGAAAACATCCTTGATAGCCCCCCATTCAACAGGATCGCCAAGAGCTGTACCAGTTCCGTGAGTTTCAAGATAATCAACATCAGAAGGAGAAAGTCTGCTATTCTTCAATGCAGAGATTAAGAGGTCACGCTGGGATGTGCCATTGGGAGCAGTGAAGGATGCACTCCGTCCATCCTGATTCATGGCTGAGCCCAATATTTTGCCATAAAGTGGAACTCCAGACTCAACAATATCATCCAACGCATCAATATGAACTCGGCGCAAGACGATAGCAGCGGCACCTTCACTTCGAACGTATCCAGAGCTGTCCCGAGCAAACGATCGATTAGCACCACACCCTGAGAGCATTCCAGCTGCTTCACGAATCTGGTTGAATTAGAAGTCAGCACAGGTTTTATATATATATAAAAAATCATTTCAATCCCAACAATAAATTACCTTCAGTGAATAAGGCGAAAGAAGAAGATCAGCAGCAGCTACTACCGCAATTTCACAATCACCAGCTCGCAGGGAGAGCAATGCGGTATGCAATGCGGCAAGAGAGGATGAGCAAGCAGTGTCCACAACTACAGATGGGCCCATCAGATTCAAACAAAATGAAATACGATTTGCAGCAGCAGCCTGGGATCTGCAAATCCCGCTATAAGCCGTTATATCCTCGATTCCCTTGCTTTTGGACTGCACCAGACCCCACTCATTGTTACATAGACCCACGAAGACACCAATCTTTAAGGTACTTGCATCCTTTAGAACTTGGGCTTCATCTAAAGCCTCGTAGGCCACTTCTAACAGCAGCCGTTGATGAGGATCCATTTCTACGGCCTCCGCTGGCCGAATGCCGAAAAACGAAGCATCAAATGACTCGGCAATACCATCTTCAAGAAATCCAGCAGATCGAACAGCAACAATCTTTTCCCAGCTAGCAGGAACTGACTGAAGCATTGAGGTTCCTTCTCGCAACATGTTGAAGAACGAAACGGGATCATTGGCTCCTCCAGGGAAGCGACAACTAACACCAAGAACATATGTGCCTTCTTCTGGAGATGACTCACCAAGAGATGGTCTACCGATGAAAGTTGGTTGTTGATGAGAAGAGCAAGAATTTTTCCCATTCAGATAGCACAGCAATCTGTGCGGTGTGGGATGATCAAATACCACAGTAGACTGGATTGTGATTCCTGTACAAAGACGACTTAATCTGCTTCGGAATTCCATAATTCTGAGAGAATCTAATCCGAGATCCATCAAAGGGGTGTGCAGAAAAGAGTTACCAACCAAGTGATTCTTCCCACAAACTTCATTTATGAGAGTACAAAGCTGCTCCTCTGAAAGACGAGGCGTAGAATCTGGTACTATCGTTACACTCTCCTCATTAAGAATGTATTTGATTAACACGGCATGACCATAGTTGGTAGAATCTTCAGGCCGATAATGACGTACAACGGAATTCAACTTTGCACCCGCTGACAAATGGAATTGCAGAGTTGGATCTTCTTCTTTTGACACACGATCACGGTAAGCAGTTTCATCGGCAGATTCGCCAGAGCAGCGAGTCATTGCCACTACCTCATCAGTTTCTTTGGAGAGCACAGCTAATCTCAACACAAAGTCTCTCAAAGTGGCACTAATCTGCAACGATGCATATTCAGGTAAGACTGCTACACCAAGTAGTTGCAATACCCTTCCTGATCTTTGGTGAAGAACATGCTGACTTGCGAATGACGAAGTCAGTAACACTTCATGGGAAGCTAGGCGCTGCGTGTAGATGACACCCACCACGTTGTCATCCTCCAGCGTGGTGGCCACCCACTGCCCCTCCGGGTAGCTCAGTAGGCGATGCTTAAGTACTTCTGATGACACTCTCAATTCTTTCCAAGATTCTTCTTCAATATGAACTAAGGAAGATAAATCAGATTCGAACGCTTGACGAATAGCGAACGACTTCTTGGATAATGACGACAGGTCCAATGATGATGATGCGTGACTTTCTCCTTGATAATGATAACCATTTTTTGCCAGAAGTTTTAATGCTTCCATGAAGATCAGCGTCTTTTAGAACCAATCCCAAAGCGTTTGTCTTGGTCACTATTAATTCCGAATCACAAGATCCAAGAGTTCCGATGATGTTCTTCGACCTCAGATCCACATCTCCTCCTGCCCATCTTAAGAAAAAACTGTTTTTCAATCACGTTTGGCATTGGAAGAAGATGGAACAACATTTTTGCTCCCCATCGTCATGACAATCTTCTCTTTGCTTTTCGTTATTCTCTCTTTATCGCTATGGCCTCTAATTCTTGCAATCAAAACTCTTTATATTCATATTGGACCTCATAAAAGCGGATCAACACATATTCAAACCGTCTTAACTCGCCTTGCGGCCAATTTGTCACAGCATGGAGTATGTTGGCCAGCTGAGGATGCAAAATTGTTTCATCCACTAGCCTTCAAGTTGTCCAACAATGAGCACTTAAACAGTGAATTGTTTGCTGGGATCAACAATTGTCTCTCTCACCATCCCATCACCATTATCTCCTCAGAAACTTTCGTCAGATTAAAGCCTGAATCTATTCGTCATCTGCGTGACTTATTTGCCTCTCAAGATGTCCAGATTCGCATTGTGGCAGTCTATCGTGATTGGTTTATGCGATTGTATTCTGCTTACGGAGAGTTTGCGAAGAGGTCCTATTCCAAATTGTGTACTTTCCCGTATTTCTTATCTGTTATATTTGAGCCAGGCACTCGAGGTTTTCGTTCCAATGATATAGAGATATTGAAGAAGTATGAAGATGTCTTTGGATATGACGCACTAACTATTATCGATCATGCTGGAGCAAGTGCCACTGGGAAGGACATAGCTGCGGTCCTAATCTGTGAGATTTTGAAAGTACCTTGTAGTGAACTTCCTAACGTTTTCCATGGTCGGGAAAATGCTTCGAGAGAGAAGAGGGCGTATGAAGTTTTGATGCTATTACGAGAGATGGCTTGGTTGAGAGGATGTACAGTCAACCCTATCTATGATACAGGTGATAAATTGGATGATCTAGCTCGTGAATACGTAAGTTATCTTGATCTTCTTCCCACTTATCATTCTAAATTTGAACCGTGGAAGGAGTTCAGTGTAAAGAAGAGACAAGAGTTTGATTTACATTATGCAAATCGAACTTTGTATAGCAATTCTGAGGCTGCTTTGCCCATTTTGATGAATTTCTCGCTTCCATTGATTGATTATGATTCGTTGCTTAGTAATATCACTTTTCAGCGGATGCTGAAAATAGAAGTATCAAAGCTGATCTCTCGTAATGTCTTTAATTGCAGCGATTTTTGATTTATTTGTTGACTGTTATGATTTATTGTGTGCGAACGAAGATATTGAAAACAGAAGTGTATAAACTGAGATCTGTCTTAATCATGTTCTGTTTATTTATTGATTATCTGATGAATGATTGGTTTGATTGATTGTCGCTTGTCCTCATTGGTATCAACCAATCATTTGGGAGGAACCTAACCGTTGTACGTAGGAGGTCAAGTTGTAAAAATACAGGTAACTATGTTAAGTGTAACTTGTAAGTAAGTCTAATTACCAATGAAAGTTGTTTTGGAACGTTATTAATATTTAGCCTCTATAGTGAACTTCTAATAGAACAATAGAATCACCAAAGGTAAATTACATTCTGACAGATCATCACATTCACTGACCCTGGTGGTCAGATGGTTGTATTTTCATTCATACAATCCTACTACTTCAAGTACTCGTCATTTGCATTCATGCAACAATCCTATCCTCATTTCATCTCATCAAATCACATCACCATTCTCAGTTTCACGCCTGTTCCTTTAACTTAACACTACTATGTTAAGTTCACTTCATCTTAACTTTATAAGATTGGTGTTCATTTACTTCATATAACTCAACAAACTATTCATGAACCATAATCAGGCGAAAATAATCCCTCTATAAGCCGGTATATAATCCATTCTGCCACTAGACTGTACCACACCCTGTGGTTAAATTGTTAAACTGCTAAACAGGACCACGACGACACGAATCTTGGCAAACAGAGCTCCTCCATCCAGATAGTGCACAATCTTTGCGGCATCAAGCATAATGTCAGATGGATTTCGTCATGCTGAGATGATGTAATAACGAGTTTCCGTTTAAGAGAGTGCAGAGCTGCTCCTCTCAAATATATATGCTTGTAGACTTGAAAAGTCCAGGCACCTTTAGCAGCAACGTCCAAGAAGTGTGAGAAAACTAGGATTGTAAGTTAAGAATCCATTGAATGCAAGTGGCTTACACTACACACACCCTACACTGTACACAACTTACACAACTTGGACCAGACGGTTAGATTCCTAAAACTGGCTATATAGCCCTAAGCTATAACAGAAGAAACTGCTTTTCATTCTAATGAAGTGTTTTTACTGGCAAGCGTCATCTTGCTCTCCCTTGAGAGGGAACTTCTGCTTGATGTTCATGATCAAGAAGTGGGGTTAGAATGATGAAACCCATCATATTGGTATTTGGATTGTTACGTTTGTACGTCAGTGCTCTACCTTCTTCTACCCTTGAGGTGAGGTGCAAAATCTGCAGCTGCTGGCTTTGTTTTGACTATTGATACCTTCCCCCGGTCCAATTCTCTTTCTGAACAGATTCAAAACACTCTCAATAATGCCATTGATTTCCTATGGGTGGATAGACGAACGAAGCGCTTGACTCGGATTTCCGATCCTTTGCCCGGTCTTGCTCTTTCAAGAATTAACTCCTTTGAAGGACATGAGTTCGTGGTTCGACTTTCTCCCCATCGCCATGAGCATGATGCTTATTTTACAAAAGGACCAGGTTTAGAGGTCCTTAACGTGACTTTTGATGACGTGAGCAATTCTATTATCCTCACTCCCATCGATGGCTACCCTACTTCCACAACGCTTGAGGCCACAGTGGCCACAGCAGCGAATGACACGGCTGTGAATGAGATTGTAGACCGATGTGTTCGACGAGGAGCGCAAGATATATCTTTGTGCATAACGAAGGGGGTTTACAAAAGCTTTAAGAAGGTAGAGGATAGTGAGAGAAAGCTGATCCAAACCAGCACTTTGGTGTCCCATCATCTCCGAAACTACACTTGTGCTGACCCAAGAATGCAAACAAGCTTACCGATTCGCTCGTATAAGTTCCCCGTTTTTAGTGAAAATGAATTTGTATACAAGGATGTTAATGTTCTCTTTGAGACTGATCGCGCGAAGATTTGGGCAGTAGAGGATTTCTTGACGGAGGATGAGTGTAGCATTCTTTGGGAGAACACCCATGACAAATTGGAAGCTGCTACTGTTGTTGGCGAAGATGGGGGGTATCTTTCTAATTCTAGAAAAGCTAAGCATGCCGGTTATGTTTCTCATTTGAAAAAGCTTGAAGATGATCCTCTTTGGGACTTGCAGCAGCGAATTTTGAAGTTGGTCAACTACCATGCTCATTATAATCTATCACATGAAGGACAAGAAGGTTTTACAGCTATTCACTACGGTGTTGGAAACCAATACATGCCGCATTGCGATGGTGCTTGTGAGGGTCGATCGGTTGGTCCCGGTGCTCGTATAGCTACAGCGGTTTTGTATTGTAAAGAGCCCGAACTAGGTGGAGGAACCTCTTTTACTAAAGCTGATGTCTTTGTGAAACCAAAGCGCTTGGCAGCTGCTTTCTTCTCTTATATGGGAGTGGATGAGATCATGGATCTGGGCTTCACAGAGCACAGTGGATGCCCTGTAATCAAAGGAGAGAAGTTCATTGCGACTTTCTGGATGCGTGCTGGGGTGAGCTCATCCAATCCGTATTATCTTTACAATCCTGACGGAACTTTGTTCAGTGGAGGAAAGTAATACCACCATCGAGCTTAATTATGTTATAATCAAACACCGGCTTATTTAATATGCCATTAGCATGTATTCGCTTTAGTGCAGCTAAAAACCTGCACCTAAAAGCTCCCACCACCAACTGCTTACTCTACTTAGTCCAGCTAGTCACTCCCAGTCACTCATTCTATAAATTCCAACCATCGATTGCATTTATAAACTGTGGAGAGGTTGTTTAACTTCGTGACTTTGAAGTCGCTTTTGAAGGATTTTTGGTGGTTGATCAAGCAACGCAATCAAAAAACGAAACCCAGGAAGGTGTGGCGAGGAGGAAATGTTCAATTTTGTGACTTTGAAATCGCATTTAATCGATTCACAACCCCCTCCTAAACGGTGGTTGGATCAGATTAGGCAGCACTGTGACATCAAAAACTGACCCAAAAGCCAGCAGTCTGTCCCATATATCGCTTGTCTTGACGGCAAAAAACTCCCCTTGTCTTGTCTCTCTGATTGAATAACCTATTACCGAGATCAATGAATATAACTTAATCCCTCTCTCATGCCAAGGACAATTATTAGAAGTAGTAGTTTAAGGAAACATGGTCTGCAAGACACGCTTCCTTATCATAATATTGATGAGGGGGGTGACTTCTTAGATGACGGTGACTATCAGCTCACATTTTTGGACTACATGCTAGATTTGAAAGAAGACGTTTTGATCTTCTTCAGCAACATAACGTATGAAAACTTGAAGTTAGCAATGGTTTATTTTGTGGATTCCTTTACACTTAATGTGTCGGTAAGATTGACCCCCTTCCTCCTTTTTTCGCTGCCACCATACCTTCCGAGCTAAGCAAAACTGACTATACTGCTGTTTTTGGATTTTCTTTGTCTCAGTTTGATCATGTGTTGTTTGCTTTTACGATCTATGCTCTTGTGGGAAGAGATATCGAGACATTGAGAGGCGATCGGCAAGCTGGTAAGAACCGATTCTTTGCTTCACTTCTTAGTCATTTGTTTTTTTTACTGACCAGTAGTTAATTGGGTGGTGAATTAGTGCCAGCCTTCGACACATTATATACCATAACGTTTGCGTTATTATTGTTTGAATTAGTTGCGAATTCCTGGTCGAAAACTACATTTCATAGCTGGAACTCATTTGAAGGATATTTATTCTCGTTTCATTGGTGGCTGGATCTCGTTGCGCTATTCTCTCTTTTCTTTGATGTGGATTGGATTTCATCTCCAACAGGATTGGATGCTTTGGTTGATTCTTTTGGTGGAGCGAATAATAATCTTGTCAAAGCTGGTCGTGTCGTGCGATTAGTTCGTTTAGTACGGCTGATCAGACTTTTTCGCATCGCGTTAGAGAGAAGAAAACGGAAACGACTTGAAAATGAGATCAATCAATTAGTTGAGTATGGTATCATTGCCAAAGATGAAGCGCTGAAAGAGAAGCTTCTCAATGATCATCGTGTTAGTCAATTAGGCTCTCAATTATCAGAAAGCATTTTGAAGAAAGTTTTAGTGTTAATCCTTCTTATTATTATCATTTTACCATTACTTACATTTACCACATCAGATCATTCAGCTAGCTTTGCAACAACAATGATCCAAACATTTCAAATAAACTATGATCAACGGAATATTTCGAATAGTAGTATGACAGCAATGCAAGAGGCCATACTGAACAATACGGACTCTTATTCTATCCGTTACAATTACCTTCTTCAATTAAAGCAAACGCCATATGACGCGATGATAGGAGTTCCATATGCCTATGACAATCAAAAGAGGATAAAAGAAATCCCTACTAAATACTTGGATGATCATGATCGCCACGACCTTTATTATGTCAATGCCTGCAACGGCAGTGCGAGCAATACAAGCACCTTGCCCTTGAGTTGTCTCTATTTTGCTAATATGGACAACTCCAGCGCGTGCAACTGTGCCAATATTACATATTCGACACACACTGTTTTCACTCGTCACTACTTTGCCATGTATGATGCCGAGTTGAATATCTTGCTCACTGTCTTTGTGGCTGTTATGATGGTTCTTGGTGCAATCATCTTCACGCTGGATGTGGAAAGACTAGTTCTGATTCCCATTGCGCGAATGATGAATATGGTCGAGGCGGTGGCCGAGAATCCGTTGGCCCCCATTGCCACTTTCACGCAAAATAAGAATGACAAGTTTTTAAGACGAAGTAATCCAAGTTTATATGGAAGTAATAGCAGCATTCGCCTGTCCATCATTTCGTCGGGGCCGGATGATTCCATCAAAGTTTCTCGGAACAATAGTGGTCTCAATACCACGAAGAAAGCAAATAAGAATGGTGGAAATAAACGACAAGGAGAATATGAGATGAAGCTACTTGAAAACACAATTGAAAAAGTTACCGGCTTACTGAGAGTGGGTTTTGGTGAAGCTGGAGCGGGTATCATCAGTGCAAATCTATCTAGGTTTGATCGCTCGATCATGATTGACCCATTATTGCCAGGTATTAGAGTATATGCAGTCTTTGGATTTTGCGATATTCATCGCTTTGAAGAAGGTAAGTCATCTGTTTACCACTGAATTATCAATTGCCGTATGATTGATTGTCTCTTGTATAGTCACCCGAAAACTGGGAAAGGATGTTTTGCTGTTTGTAAACACCATTGCAGAGATTGTTCACTCGCAAACTCATGAGTGGGGTGGACAGTGCAATAAGAATCTTGGTAATGCTTTCATCATTGTATGGCGTATAGGCGATGAGGAAACTCTCGTGACGGCTAATTCTGCTTCAATCCTTAGTCGAGTCCACCACATGAACCCAAATGGTGGTGGCGGAGGTGAGGCTTTGGTTGTAGTTCCCGCCAAAGCTTCAAAGGGAATGCCTTTGAGAAGAGATTGGTCGTCATCTTGTGGTGAGGAAAGTGATGAAGAAAAGAGCACTTCAAGCGATGCAGCACATCGTCGCTTCAGCTCAGGAGGCTCGCCAGCTCCAGCTCCAGCTCCAGCTCCATCTCTGGGGACTATTCATCCACGATCGAATAGTGTTTATGTCAACAATTATGCTAATACTAGTGCTCGATCAACTATTAAAACTCGACTAGTGGACCTTCGTCGTGTTGCTGGGACCGATGAAATTGCCAATCAAGCGTTGATCGCATTTTTGAAGGTTATTGCTGAGATTAATCGGTCCCCTCCAGTCCTGCAGTATCGTCGCGATGCTAGATTGCGAGCGCGAACATCGGTGGCATGTACTGTGTCGCCTGCTCGCGGCTTCGGGCCGGGAAGCAACACTCGAGTCGACAGTGATGGACATGTCCTGCCTCTTCCTTCAGTGGTTCTTGCCAGCCCTACGACGACACGCAAGACGTTATCTGTGGAGTCCTGTCCCCTTCCTGCAAAGAACAAACCAGTAACGACTCTGCAAAAACTATTTCCTTCCGTTGAGGATTTTGGACAATCTAAGAAGGAAGAAACAAAGTCTACACCTTCGACGGTTCAACAAAGGCTCAGTGGCACTTCAGCTACTTGGAATATGCCGCAGTGCGGTTCGCAGAAGCCTCCTCGCCCACCCAACGTACCTGTTAATCATACCCCTAAGGAATTCAACTTTATGTATACACGACGATCGTATTATCAAAATCTATTCCATAAGTATATAAAGACTAATCATGAAGAGGAATTGGGAGAAAATTCAAATGAGAAGGAGGACTTCAGAGTGAGGATGGGATTTGGTCTTCATGCTGGTTGGGCGATTGAAGGTGCAGTGGGGTCAATTTATAAAGTGGATGCTACCTATCTGTCTCCGCATGTTAATCTCACTGCGAGATTGCAAACTGCTTGCAGGCAATATGGTGTGGGGCTGCTGATGTCTCAACATTTTCATGATTTACTTTCCTCTGAAGCACAAATTCGTTGCAGGAAGATTGATCGGGTGACTGTGAAGGGGTCGGAGATGCCTATAGCTATCTATACCTATGATACCTTGCAAGAACAGATATTTTGTAAGCAAAACCAACAACAACCACGGAGAGGTGAGAATGACACTGTGGGTGGAACAGGAACAGTTGCTGGAGTTGATTCCGGAAGAGACAGTCGCAAAGAAGCATTTGACAAATGGTTTTCTAACTTTTCCGGACATAGTAGACCGGCTATTCAGAAGATGCTTCGGCGTAAATCCAATCTTATGGATACTCCAATGGAAGGAATGCCATCTGGCTTTCTAGATAAACTAAGTCATCATCGTTCGGTTGATAACAATCCCCCCACGATAAGGCGTGTTAGCATAAAACCCGATGAATGCTATGATAAAAGAGAATCTGTTGATAGTGGTGAAGATGAAGTCAAGATAGACAGTGGTGCTTCACTTGACCTGGCAGAAGGGGCAGCTAGCCCACTCGATGATCATGCTCCCGTTTTGGATTTGAAACAACTGAATGTGAAGAACGATGCAGATGAAAACTTAAATCGTTCCTCAATCGATTCGAACAGTACCTCGCCCACTCGGAATTCCAAAAAGAAAACTATGTTGTCCGTGTTGGATCGTGGAGGAAAGATTCTTCAAAAGCGCTTTTCGTTGTTATTGTCCAGTGTTTCAAAAGATATAAATCTTGACCAATCAAGTCAGCATTCCTTACAACTAGATGCTTTGTCCGAAAGGGATAGAAATTCTGGTTTGCACAGTTTGTCACTTCCTGACAACTCCATGTCCGTGTTAGATTCGACTCAAATCCAATCAGTTTCTACGCATGATGACTTTACGGAAGAACACACCTCTGGTGCTTTCCCAGCAATAACTTTTAGCAAGAGGGAAGAGAATCAAGAGCGAGAAGAAGAACAAGAAGAAGGAAAGCTAAATGCAGAACATAAAGAGGACGTTGTGACAAGTCGTGTTGATGATGACTCAGGGGAAACCTTGACGAAGCTTTCTACTGATGATTCTAACCTTTGCTTCTCGCCTCCAGGCAATGCGTCGGAACGTAAAGCGAAAGGTCGAGCGATGCCAATACCACCGTTCTCTGATAATCATCCCTTCAAGATTCGACTGCAATTATCGAACGTTCACAAAGAAATGCTGCGAAGTCATCGTGTTTATGTTCGCAAAATGCAGCGTTTGCTTGCTACCAGCTTAAATCGGGAGCACGACGATTATATTCTCGCAATGCGCTATTTGAATAACCGCTTTCCGAACGCTGCGTTAATTTCGTCGCTGGATGATGCTCAAAACACTACAATGGATGTCTTTGGCAGAGATGTCGATCTTTCTCAGCTTCAAGTCCATGTGACGCAATCTTTTTTGGAAACCTTTGCAGATGGTCTGAGTGAGTATCTTAAAGGACATTGGGTGCATGCCCGTGCTTTATTAATGGATAGTGACCGTATAATGCGACAGTCCTTGCTTGCTTTTGAAGATAGCCCACTTTGCCGCCACAGTCCAGGATCTGAGCTCATCCTGGGTGACGGACCTTCTAGGGCTTTACTAAGTTACATGAAAGAATGCAACTTTGTTGCTCCATCAGATTGGAGAGGTTTTCGAACTCTCACCAGTAAATGAGCGTGAACATTTGAATGTAGTGTAGTTTGTTGTATATAGTAGTCTACATGTCATCACATATAGTTTATAATTTCGTTCATTAAGTGCGTTTGGAATGTTAAGTGAGTGTTCTAACGTTTGAATGTCGATTGTTAAGAACTAGAGAACTTAGAGGGATGAATGAAAAATACCAACAAAGAAAGAGAATCCTTAGTTATCTTCTTACCAAACTCATCCCTTTTCGAACTTAGAGGTGGACTTGACCATCTATTCCCTGAGCCAGACCTTTCTTCGCCCTCTGGAAATATCTAGATATGTCGCAAAATTACCACAGCGGAAAGTGGATGCGTACCGTGAGGAAAGGTAGCGCTGCTTATAACCGATAGCTTGAAGATGTTTGCTTGTCAACAACTAGTACACAAGCACTCAGATCATGTAAATAAATACCAAATTCAGTACAAAAAAGAACATTCGTGATTGTATAGCTTAGCAATCCGGATATAAACTATGCTATTTGCTTTACGACATCCGGCTTTTGTAATTACACCAAACATCCACGTAGCAATTCTACTAACAAGTGATCATCTTCAATCAACGTAGAATAGCAGCAGAGTACAAGCTAGGTAAGTGAGTATCTTTAGTTTTCCATCAATCAACAAAACTGAAAAAAGAGAGAAGGGACTGTGACAATGAGGCGCAGAATTGACTGACTGCTCACAATCTAATCCAATCCCCGCATCCATCAATGAAATCGATGACTAACAGGGCTGTTTCACACAGAGAGATGTTTGAAAGCCTTCTGGTAGGTAATTTCCTGTCTCTCTTTCCATTTTGACCATGGTCATACCAAGTTTGACCTTGCGTCGGCTCATGCTGTGACGTCGTATTAGCTCGCAGAGACTTTGGAGATGCGATGTTGCAACGACACTATCAAATGGAAGACCTTTTGCAAGGCATATCTCGTGCAATTCGATCGATTGAGGAGTCTGTCGGATATTCATTTGGTAAGACCCTCTCGCTTTGACTGGGGATTCTGCTCTCACTTGTTCCCCTTGACGACAGATTACTAAGCTGGCGGTCATCTTAAGTGTTATTATGGGGCAGTGCACCAAACGTTTCGATGACGCCTTCTATCTTCTCTTGTAAGCTACTATCCTTCAAGCTTTCATTCACCCCTGATCTTCAACATGGGATGATGATCTGCAGACCATGGGAAAATACTGGCGGGAGCTACTGGATAATCCAGATAGAGCTTTTGCGACACCACGTATGTACCATTCTACTGTGAGTTACCGAGGTCTTGATGTTGTGTTGCTTGATAATGTCTGATTAAAAGATTGCTACAGAGGGTTTTGCCGCGAGCAGGAAGAAAATGAAGAAAGTTGTGGTAGCATGATACGACTCATTCATTTAACTCTGTCGGCTGCAGGAAACAGCACCAAGTGCTCCCCATTGATTCAAAAAATTGAAGAATTGAGATCAGATATTATTGTCCTTATGAATAGCTCATCGAATACATCCGAATTAATGGTGAGAAAATCCTCTCTTAATCGAAGAAAATGTTGGCTAATCAAGATGGGGATGCGAATCTCAAGGATTCGTGTATTAAATACACAGAAAGCTATCCATTGGCCAAGTTCGCTTTGTGGGCTAAGGAGCAACTCTTCTTATTGCTGATGAAAGCCTGTGTATCCATCAATCGACAAAAGCCCCCAAACGAACTGCAACTTCAACCATCTAATTCTTCTACTATTTCTTCGATTAGCCAGTCAACGTTCGAATTTCAACTCCCACAGCCAACGTCTTCCACAGCCAGTATTCACAGCCAGAGGCATACGATCGAGAATGAGTCTGTTTTCAAACCATTGAGTATCTCTACAAATGGGTCGATCAGTTTTCAAGCCAAGTCTGATGAAAAAGAGACGGAGATTGTCGCCAAGCAATCCTCTGCCTGTGGAGGAGATCAATTCTTCAATGATCTCGCTTCAATCCGATCGTCTTTTTCTTCAACAGCAAATCGTGAAGATGAATTCGGTGAAGGAAATGAGGCCCAGAAGGCGAATAGAGCTGAGGCTTCTATTGACAATTCGTTAGTAGCCGCCATTTCTTCGTCCAGTGTTGATTCAAACGTGCCCCATTATACCAACTTGTGGGGTCTAGTTGAGCATGCCCTGTGGAGGTGCTTTTAGTCTTTGAATAATTGCTGGTAGATGGCCTATTTTTCGCTTGAGAGTTCAAGAGCTCATTACTTGACAAATTTGTGTTAAATTTATTATTGTTGGTTGGACATGAAGGAAATCCGAATGTTTGTTTGTTTTCTTTGATTAAGCAATTATTAGGGTGCGTGTGAAGGCCATGTGTTCGTTTCAGAAAGATCAAAAAATAAAGTCATCAACTAACCTGAAGGAGATGGAAGGAAATATGCTTTATTCCGCAAATGGTTCTCCTCGTGGTCCGATCTTTGCCAAGGCTATTGTGTTAGGAGATCCTCAAACTGGCAGAAGATCATTGTTGCATCATCTAGCTCATGAAACTTCCCAACCGTCGGATTATGATGACCATGCCATTATTCACTCATTCAAAGAAGAGGATGAAGAGGGCGTTGGAAGAGGTGATGGTGGCAGAGAAGGGGGAAGAGGTGGTGAAGATGACTTTTTCCTGCCTATTGAGCTCACTGCTGAGGAGCTGGATGGGCAACAATCTGTTTTACTCAAACTCTGGGCCTACACGGATACACTAAGCAAGAAAGATGAAGAATTTGCCTTCCGTGGCTCTCTTTTCACTATTGTTATGTTCAATATTTGTGATCAGGATAGCTTCCGCTCGGTATTTGAAAAGTGGATTCCTGTGAAGGAAACCTTGTCGCCCGACAGCTTCCTCATTGTCCTCGGCAGTCATCTGGATGAAAGTCATCTACGAGCTGTCTCCATGGAAGAGATTTCTAAATGTTGTGCTAAGAAAGACGCCATCTATATCGAACTATCTAATGTGACCAAACAGAATGTTCCTCTCTTGCGTCGACTCATTGCTCGTCGGGTGGTTTATATGTTAAGACGAAGAGAAGAGCTTGCATCACTTTCACCACACTATCAAAGCCAAAGCAATTCACAGCAAATAGTGGAGAAAGATGAATCCTTTAGTGAAGAGAAGAAACAAAGCAAGATGGAACAAAGGCAATCCACCAAGCTCACACCTGGTCGGGCTTCCTTTCAAGCTCCACTACAAGATATTTCACTCAGCTGTCTCGAACCTGTTGTCATGACTGACAGTGTTGCTTCTATTCTAGCATCATGCTTTGGCCTCGACTCCTGGAGGTCTTTCGAAGAACATTCCAATGAGTTGCGTGAAGTTGGTGGACGTATTGAGAATTTGCTTCAAGAGCTAGCCGATGCCGCAGATAACGTCACTGCACCTGGAGAGATACTATCTGTTGTTGCTTCTGCATCAGAGGACTTCTTAAGACAAGAGGCAGCACAATCCAAGCCTTTGTCTGATTCTTTAAAATTTGAGTTCGAAGAAGAAGATTTGTCGGACTTGCAGGCTCATCGGCAAGAACTAGCGGATGCTTTTCGAATTATGGGATTAGCTCCTCCTCCAGGACTGCTGCAGAATAATAATGAGCCCATTACCTCGAATGCCCAATCTTCCATTCCGGAAGACTATCTGACTTCCAACCCTCACCGTCCAAATTTGAGGAAAATGCTTGTTCGCTTACCCAATGGCATTGCCGCTGACATGGTGCTAGATTTGGAAGGAAATCTAGACCAACAAATTGATCTGTTCATGCTCTCTCATTCCCTTGGTGGTGATGAAGAAGCTCGCAAGAAACTGCTGCAGATCACTAGCAGAGTACAAAGAGACTATCTGGAGACTTCATCACGGTCTCGTTCTGTCTCGTCTCGTTCTTCTGTTCACAGCAGTGCAACCAGCCCGTTGGCGCCAAGGTGATGAGATGTAGATATGTTAAAAATGACTTTAACTTTGATTGTGAGAAAAGACATTGAGCAAAGTGAAAACTAGGTTGATCTTATCACTTATCTAACTGCAAAGAAAGATGAAGAATAACACAAGATTCCGTTAACTTTTGCTGCTCCACCAACACAAACCCATGCTTGAAGTAGAGAGCTTGCGCAGCTTTCAATTCTTGAAGAACTGAGAGATCGATCTTCTTTGCATCCAGTCGTCGGCATTCCTCAATCGCAACTGATAATAACTTTCCACCCAATCCGCGCCGCTGATTTACTGGAGACACACAGAAGTGGGTTACTTCCATTTCCTTTGACGACTGACCTGATTCCACATTGCTTTCATTCTTATTCGATCCTGTAGGTTTAATAGCAATGCATCCCACGACTAACTTGCCTTGACAAATGACGAGCAACTTGCTATGACTTGTAGGACTATTGTAGTTAATCAATTGGCCCAGCTTCTTGGTCGAGGATTTAATATATCTGCTCACAGAAGTATCTACCAAGTAGTCAGCAAAGGCCTTCAGATAGATTCCTTTAAGAAGTTCTTCATCGCTTTTTAAAGCTAAGCGGACATTGACTTCACTAGAGAATGCAAGTCGCTTCTGTAGAACGTCCAGCTTAGCTTCCACTAGTCGCAATCTGTTCTCCAAGGCAATCAGTCGTATCGTCTCCGAACTCTGTTCCCTTTCTCTAATGCTAAGTAAGATTTTCGATGCTTGTAAGAATATCGTATCCACAGTACTAGCCACTGTGATAGAATAGCGTTGGCAGAGGAGAAGGAGATCAGCGTGTTCATCAAAAGGCTCGGCAACGACATTAATACGACGATCTTCTGCACTAAGCATTGTATGCATGAAATCATACATATTCCATACATTAATATAGTGCCATCCACAATCATAATAATGTTCAAGGATTTCGGTCGGCCGTGCATGGACAGTGAGTAGACGACTGCCTTTCTCCTGGAACTTCTTGTACAAAACATGAGAAAGATCGTCTTTTTGATCAGCTGATAAGTCCAACATAGGATCATAGGTAATCAAAATGGGAGATGAGAGTCTGCTCGCTAAGCTTTGCAAGACTGTTTCAACCACACGAGGTGATAAATAACACAGAACAACCTCCGCCACGACACAAGTGGGTAAAGTCCAATTAAAGCCTTGCTCTTGGAGAGTGAGTGTCACTTTTTGAGGAAGTTCTTGAAGGTCACCTTCAACCAGAATAGTATTATCGCGGACAAGATGGTTTTCTTTGCGGTAAGCTGTGACTTGTGGCAGATCGATAGCGAAGACTTTGTGTTGAGGGAAGCTCTCTTCAAATGAAAGATCCAGCCCTGCTCCTAAAATGAGTAGCTGCACTTTTTGATCAGGGTTACTTGTCAAGTTTGCCAAGCTGGAAACAGCAGCTTGAGTGGCATGGTGGACAATCTTTGATCTAAAATGGTAGAAACGATTCAGTAGAGGAGTTTGACGTCTTGTCTTCCCAACCATCCTCTGTTGAACATCTTTGTTATTCCCTAGAATACTCTCTGCAGATACCTTACAATTGACAGCATCCAGAGCAGTGCGACAAATTGGAGAAGAAATGGACGCCATCCTTTTGTGATGGAATGAACAAGACCAGAGAGTCTGGTGAAAGAAAAAACGCGTTGGACAACAACGACAAAGAAATGGATAGGGCCAGGTATCGGTGTCGTATCGTATCGTTTTTGACCCGATACGATACCGATATTGGTATCGATCGGAAACCGATACGATAGGGAAAGATGCCCTCGAGGGCATCAGTCATGAAGTCTCTAGTCGCGAAGAGCTTGACTTTGTATCCAAATAAAGATACCCAATCAAAATAATGTCAGTCTGGAGCCGGTATTTCACCGCTAGTTAGGGGTGTGCCTATTGCAACAACGAAGAATGCAAGAAGGTGAGCTTTAAAGTCCCACGAACAAATGGAAGCACGATGGGGCCCGCGAAGCACCTGAGAAGTCACCATCCCGCTGACTATGATCTAATATTAAAGAGATTATTCACTATGAATGGGATTTCGCATTTGCCTGACAACATTTGGCTGGCTTATGTGTTGGATCCGTACTACAAAGGTCACATGATGGGGGACGAGGTGAAGGGCAGCATTGTTGAGAAGCTAAGGGCTATGGTAGCTGCCATCAAGCAGCCTGTGCCCATAGCAGCTACTACTACCAGCACACCTACTCCTACTAACCCTACTACTGCTGTGACTAAATCAAAAAAGCGTTCGGCGTTGTTTCGCGATATGTTTGTATCTCTGCAAGAGGTAGACTCTTCTGTAGACTAATTGTGTCGCTATTTGTCTATTCCTAACCTAGCTGCTACGGAGTTGCATGAGCGGGAACCACTATTGTAGTGGGGAGAGAATTCTTACAGATACCTGTCTCTGAGTATGATTGCTCGTAAAGTATTGTGCATTCCTGCAACTTCTGCTTCTTCATCGGAGAGATTATTTTCCTTGGCTGGACGAACAATTACTGACGAAAGGAGCACTCTTGGTAGTAGCTTGGCAAGAAATTTGATCTATCTCCGTGGTAATTGGGTGTCAACCAATGTTCGCTATCCCCTGCATTCTAGTTCTTTGGAAAGACCTCGAGTGGAGGAAGAAGAAAATAATGACTTTGTTGAGATTGATTAAATACGTATTTATGCTTGAAATTTTGATAATTACATCTAACTTTGTATACGTTAACTTAAGATGTCAAGCATCGTATCGTATCGGTGGTATCGGCTTTTTCGGCCAAAGTATCGATCGGCCCCCAAAAACCAACCGATACCTGCCCCTAGAAATGGAAGAGAAAAAGAAAAAGAAAAAGAAGAAAATAGAAGCAGAAGGTCAACCTTCCCACTCTCATATCATCTCCTCGCTCACTCTTTGTAATACACTTCAATCAAATCCAGAGGTTGACCTAAAAGAGATAGTTATTCACAACAAAGCTGAATTTTACTTTTTCGACTTTCGAGTTCATTCTTCTTCGGCTTTATTGATCCTTGTCCGGATTTTTTAAATTACACTTTCCATTCGCATTTGTTTTTATTTTGCTTCTACATTATCCATTAATTATCAAGTGTTAAGAATGGCACTGGCTAGTCCTTCTCGCCCGCCCCCTCTTTTAATTAGTGACCTACCCCCTTCTATGGGAGAAGATGAGCTTTCTGCTCTTGTTAGTCCTTTTGGACCTCTAGTCAAATCACCACAAATTATCTCGCGTGATGGACAATCCTGTGCTGCGTTAATTCATTTCCAACAGAAAGAAGCCGTCACTAAAGCTTTTTATACTTTACAACGAGCTATTGTGCATGGAAGAAAGTTAAGGTAAGTATGTTCTGTTCTTTCCCTGTGTACCTGTTCTATAACTCTCTTATCAAATAGGGTGAACTGGTCGCCTGATGAGAAAAGCGGGGAAAGTGCTGGTGATGGATGTGCCATGGCCAATGGTGGCACTGCTGCTGCCACGGTTAATGGACCAACGGGAAGATCTAAAGCGGTGATCAACTCCATTTATATTCGTTATGAAAGTGGAAGGACAGATCCCATTACCTTTCAGACGTTGAGCCCTGTTTTCGAACAATTCGGACCAGTCACGGAGATCTCAATTAAGGACTCCACTGTTGATCCTGTAAGTTGTTGTTGTTGTTGTTGTTGTTGTTGTATTGTCTGTTGTATTGTCTGTTGTTTGGTGGTTCTAACAGCCGACTTTTGTATCATCAGCGCATTGGCCGTCAGAGTGGACAAGCCTTCATTCATTATGAATCTAATGAAGAAGGTTTAAGATCTGCTTTACGTGCTGTGGAAGTAATGAATGGCAGGACTGTGAATGAAATTGCCTTCAAGGCTGAACCTTCTCGTAATCTTGCCAAGCAGTTTGATGCTACTCAGAGAGGAAGCTTGGGATCCAAGACTCCGAGTGCAAGTGTTGGACTCTTTGATGGGGCTAGTGTGTCAACTGCTACAGTTGCCACCGCCCGCTCAACCATGTCCACTCAATCACCCACGCAGTCTGCTATTCAGCCACGTTCGCATAAAGCACCTGTCGGTCGCGTACCGCCTCTTCCTCCCACGGGGGCTGAGCGTCACTATCCATTCGCTGCTGCCTTTCCCACTGCTGTTCCATTTCAGAATCTTCAAAATCGTTCCAGATCGAATTCCGTGGACTTCCGCTCGAATGGTTTTCAAAAGGCTTCCAGTGATAATTCTTCCTGGCGTGATGATCCGTCCTATGCGTCCATGTCCAGAAGTACTTCTCGTGAGTCAATTTTGCAAAACGGATTTGATTCCTTGTCTTTTGATGGCAACTTTACTTTGCCTTCCCCTCGTTCCATCAGTGGGGATACCGCAAGCTCTGGGGAGCTGGACTGGGAGCTTTCTTTGCCGTTGTTTCACCAACAATCAACACAACTACAACAATCTCTCTACCAAGTCCAGTTTCCTGGTCACCAGCTTGAGTCACTCCTGCAACAACCACAATACAACTACCACTACCACAAACAACAGCAGCAGCAACCTCCACAGCGTAATTACATGCTGCCACCTAGTCGCTTGCAAGTGGAGAATGAGCGTAACCTCGCCTATCAGCAGCAGTCGATTAATCGTGCTCAGCATAATCCTTGTGCTGGTAATAACTCCAGCTTCTCTTTTAACGGTAATACCAATTACAATGGTCGCAATAATGGATGTTATTATGGAGATAATGGCCATGGCTCCCATGCTCGGCAGCAAATGGCACCCTGTTCTCCCCAATATCTTCGCTAATTGACTGTAACCCATCGAATTATTTAGTAATGTCTTGATTGAACTTGATCTATAATGAGAAAATTTAATAGTATTGTTATCGTCTACAAGTAGTGAATGAATAGCGAAGAAATCGAATGTCGGATGTGGATAGCGATATTATCTCATCTCGTGTGCCGCCTCTATTCACTCGCCTATCTCAAATGAGAGGATCTACTGCCAAATTTATTTGTCTTTTTCTATATATTTTTGTATTATTTTGTTACTGCTCGAATTGAATATATGAAGCAGCAGCAAAACATCTACCATATCATATTGGAAAGTTCATATTTTGCAACAACTCTTCTTTATCTACTAGCATCTTTCTGTCTTCTACTATCTATCCTTCTTCTTCTTTTTCCTGTTGATGAATGAACATCCTACATTATGATGGTAGTCATGTTGCAACTAGCTGCATGTTGATTGTTATACTGTGGGATTAGTCAGCGCAGGCGGATTCTAGCGACTGCTTGTCTCTCTCCTTCTTCATTGTATATTTTTTGTGTGTGTTATCATGAGTAAGTGTCATTCTGGGTAATTTGTTTACCTTTTTACACGTGTTTGGTTGTGTCAATGATCAATGATGAAAGAAAATAGGATTGATTGGTCAGCTGTTCATTCGCACGCCTGAAGTGAATGAACGCATAGCCCTGACATGTTGTAGACGTAGACATAAATGTATTGATTGTGGAGAACCCGTCGTTTCGGATCGATGAAGGCATCGGGAGATCTGTATTAGCTGGTTCACATAGAATATATAGGGCTTCTTAGATGGCGTGTGAAAAGAATGTTGGGTTTAGTATTCAGGTTGAAGCATTCAGGTTGAATATCCTATGTGTCTCGAACCACAGCTAGTAGTAAAAGCGTGTATTGCGTGAATGGTATGTATTTAGTTGTAGTTGTGTTTATCCTAATGTCCTTCCTCGACCTTTCTATTGATTTTAGGAAATGTCGTTTCTCTATACCTTTTTATCGTGTTATCGAACACTCGTTGGCGAGGTGGTATGCAATGGTTTACATCGTTGTAGATTGTTGGGTTTAACAACCTGTTGGTGAATACTGGGCGAATACCTATCACGTGATTTGTGTTTGGTTCATCCTGCTTTGTCATTCTGTTGTTAGTTTGTGTCTTTGATCATCATCATCATCATTATTATCACACTGAATTGTTGTGAAGGGAACATATTCTATCTTCCCTTTTGCACTGCATTTTAACAAAAAAAGAGTCTAAAACAATAAAAATTGTGCGTGAACAAAAAAAGATACATTTTCGTCTTTCATTAACCATTGACATGAAGTAAATCACATCAAGTTAGTAGTCAACATGAATCATCATAATGATCATCATCATCATCATCATCATCATCATCATCATCATCATCATCATCATCATCATCATCAGTTTTCTGGTGGTGTTTCCTCACTTAACTTGACATGTCTCTGTGTTTCTGTTTGTCACTCCACTTCAATATTAGTTTGATATTGCATTGTTCAGTTAGAATAGTCAATAACTGCGATTACCTACTCTAGCAGAGAGTACTTACAACAAGTTGTACTGTAGTTCATCCATGCATTCCACATTCCACATCTCATTCCGTGGATTCCACACAAAGCTGTGCAGTCATCTGTTGAGAAAGAAGGAACAAAATACGACGATGGCTTCTCTTCTCCTTGTTGACTCCGATGATGATGAAAGTGAAGAGTTAGTGAGAACGCGTGAGTTAAGTGTAACTCAACAACGTGATCTTCAAAGTAATCTTCTCTCTGATCTTCAATTAGTGAGTAATCTCTTCCAAGATGATCGTGTTGCTGAGGCTTGGTTCCTCTTCCGCAACATTCAAGCCCTGCTTCGGCATTTATCCCCTCAGGGACAGGATGAAGTCATGAAAGCAATGGATGCTATGTCATCTATCGCTGCACTAAATAAGAGTGGTGAGGAGATGATGAGCTTGTTGACTCTATTAAGAACAGAACAGGAATGGCATGTTTGGAACTCCTCCATTGGTCCACACCATGACGTTGTGGTTCATACACACCGCTTAGAAAAGAAAGGCGAACATTTTGTGAAGTTGGAAGGCTATTTACAAGCTCCCATTGGTCTGGTTTGTGCGGCTTTATTGGAACACGATTTGTACCCGCTCTGGACACCAATCTGCAAGAAAGCCACTTGTCTTGGGTCATTAAGTCTTTGTCGTCGTGTCATGGAATTAGAATTGGATTTTGTCTTGATTAAGCGAAGAGCAGTATGTGATCTGCATTTGGATATTCTGCCGGACAGCTCAGCAATTTTCATCTCCATTCATCCTCTGGAGAATGTGCCAAAGAATGAATCTTACCTGAAAGGCAAGAATGACCTGGCTGATCTATGGGGTGGGATCTTATTACAGGAAGTTGAAATAGAAGTAGATGAAGTTTTGCTTACGGCTCCATCTTCGGACAATATCAGCATCCAAACCGCAAATAAAGCTACACCCGCATCATCAATGAAACGTGTTGCAAATTCATCATCAAGTTTAGCACTATTATTTAATCAGGCTGAGGAAGAGAAATCAACTTCCAGTTCAATAACTCCTATGAAGACCAAATATGACAATAGTAGCAGCAGCCAGAACAACATTACAAACAACAACCCCGTGCCTATTACACCTTCTTCAGTTGCTAAGAAGAGATCATTCTTACCGCAGAAATCCTCTTTGCCTGCTCAAAGTCTTGAGTCCTATCTCTCCGCTGCTAGAGCGAAGATGGTGAGGAGGAAGAAGAAAGCTGTGTCATGCAGTGTTGTCTTACAAACCGATTTACATCTGGACTTCATTCCTGATTGGATGTAAGTTATCAGTAGACTACCTGTTTTGTTCATTGCTTTTCTGGATGATTTTACCCAATTAATGGTGTTCTATTTGTAGTTTTAACTTGGCGGTCAAGTCTTCTCTCGCGATGCTGTTGCCTATGTTAGAGCATCAGGCGTCACTCATGGCTCCCGAAGGACCTTTCCACAGCCGGATGCAGCAAAATAGTGAGCTCTATAATGCTATACAAACCAAGTTGGAAAGTTTTCGTAGCCGATCGAATTCTGGTCTTGGTTGATTTACCTTTGTAGCATTTGTGTGTGAAACTGTCTATGGTTAGGATATTATGTGCGGTGTAAGTGAACACATCTATACAACAACTGTAATAAAATGGTCATTAAATGAATTGACTTGATTTGTCTTTCTTCGATTTCATTGCGAGTAATGAACCGATCTCACTTTTGTTTCTTGCTTTTTGTTTTTAATTCTATCCTATATCTGTGATCTGAAAAGATCTTGACCTCGATTGATAGGAGTGGTTATACTGAAACAGTATCCTTTTTCGAGGTAGCTATATTCTTGAAAGACTTTCTTGACAGTTGACATTCCACCCGATTTGTTTTGATTTTGTTTTTAGATATGACTAAGCATGTTCCACTAACAATGTCCTCGTTCTCTCAGAGGACTTTTGTGTTATGAAATATATACAACAATCTACTCGTTGTTTGCCAAGTGAAGAAAAAGAGTAAGATTTCCTTTGATTTTGCTCTTAACTATCTAAACTACTATGGCAACTTCATCTTATCTATTCAATAGATGTGAATATGAATACTAAAGAAGGAAGTTAGACGTTATCTTCATTCATTGATAGTGTACATCATATCATCGAGCATTTCACTGCTTTACCTAGTGCTTCTTAGTCACATGAAGAAGAATAAACTCTAAATGACATCTTCTTATAAAATGAAACTGAGTACAAGTTTCATCAATTGCTACACTAGGTCAAGGCAAGTTCAATGAAGTCATTTGCTCGGCCATTCTTCACTTCTGTAAAGAAGTAATAACCTGTACAATGGAATTGCTAGAGCTGCTACGTGGCACGTAACAAAGATACAATACACTTTGACTAGAAATACATAAAATAATAACAAACCAATCCAATCTGTCGTAAAGTGAACAGAAAAGGACCAAAAGTAATAGAAGGATATAATAGGGAACTAGCAACTTCATACTAATCAACGGCATCAAAATGCCTCAATACACAAAGTCAAACAATAAACACACACAATATATAGAGATTGAAATAAGACCCCTATTCACCTATATATAATCATAACTTTAGATCAACACCAAGTTCAGATAAAATCTGATTGAAGGCATCCATGGTAAATGGCTTCGACAGACTGCCATCGAAACCCATATCCATCATCGTCAGTCTCGTCTCCTCGTCATCATTTGCTGAGACTCCCGGAATCAAATGGCGCAATCCATCACTCCACTTACTAAACCTCTCTCCATACTCTTGCTCGATCTGACGAAGACGCTTCGTTGCTTCTAGCCCATCCATTATAGGCATGTGCAAATCCATCAAGATGCAGTCAAAGGCAGCTTGTAGCTTGGTTATCTCATGTCGTAAAATACTACCACCTGGCTCATCTGACTTCTCCAAACCAAACCTCTGATTCTCCAACTCCCTCTGGATTATATCCAACGCATCTGCTCCATTCTCTGCCACCGTCACCGCGAAGCCCTTCTTGCGCAATAGCATCGACGTGATCTTCACCACCGGAGGAGTATCGTCCACTAGAAGAATGCGTGGTCGAGACGTGCTGCTGCTCACATCGCCTGATGCTGCACGAAGTGATGGTTGAATCGGATGGGTTGGTGAGCGAAGGCGCCGTGTGGCTCCGCCATTGCGCAATTTCTCCATCATATCTGTCATTGATATCGTCACCGCTGAAGTCGCTGGAGCACTGCCATTATTCCCAGCCACATGCTGCTTAGGTAGTGCTGTGCTCGAAGCTGACATGGATAATAGGGATTGGAGAAGTTGACGCTGCTCGTCCTCTCGATACGGAAAGCGAAACCAAAAGATCGAACCTCGAAGGCCATCTCTTCGTTTGCTCACTCCACACTGACCTTGTAACGCTTCCAGACGCTTCGCCAACGAAAACAATCCCAATCCGGTTCCTCCTGCTAGACGCTGTGTCTGTTGGAAAGGAGAAAACAAATCGGCCATTGCTTCTTCCGACATACCGATGCCTTCATCTTCCACTTCGACGCGCAACATTGTCACTGACACTGAACGCACTAGACTGGTGGTCTGCACAATAGAAAATGCATCGCTTGTAGTTATTGCATTTCTAATGTGTTCGGGGGACACATTATTAGACCTCATCCGTGTCAATAAACTACCACCATTGTTGTCATTCTTCTTCTGGTTAAATACCATCGACTTATTCTGAGTACTTCGTAAACCGCTGCGCTCACTCTGCCTTCTGCTGTGTCTTGAACACTCCTCCTCATCGTCCTCGTCTTCTTCATCCTTCCTTCCTCCTTTCAATGGGTACACTTCCACTTCCTCCAAATATACACTCACATTCACACTGCCTGCATTCGAGTACTTCACAGCATTGCTCAATAGACAAAGAAGATTCTCCTGGAGCCATTGCTTGTCCGTGATGATGTGAGAGCTCACCACCTGGGGAATAGGATTCATTGTGATCGACACGCGCTGCTGGATGTCCTTCATGCAGTTCAACGGCAAAGACAACGTCGCCAACAAATCGATCGTCTCGTGCTTCGGAACCAGCTTCAAACCCTTGCTGGCTTTCGCATAGTCGATACAACGATGAATCGTCATCAACATGAAGTTATTTGTATTCGACATGTTCTCCACACACTCTAGGCACCCGTCAAACGTCGACTTCAACGACCGCACAACACGCTTCAAGAAAGCCACGCTCTCCGATCCATTGTTGTCGTTATTCTCCTCTCCACTTCCCTCACAGCGACTACGATCGTCCACAGAGCCTTCTGCTCGCATCGCCTTCGCCTCCAACAACTGATCAACTCCATCCGTCAGCATACACTTGATCATCTCCAGACCTGTCACAAAAGATGCCAGAGGCTATGCATCGAACGCACAATTCACGATTTAGTAAGCGCATCAATCATAAGCAGACCAAGAACACATCAAACAAGCGCTTTCAGCAACAACCATCAGTCTACCCACTCACCGTCTTCAAATCATGAGCCACATTGCCCACCATGCTACGCATATTCTCATCGAATTGGTTGATGTGATGAGCCTTCGACAACTCACGGGCCTCTTCATGATCTGCTTGGAGCTTCTCTTCTCGAACGATGCGTTGTTGCATGCCAAACAAGAACAACAGCACCAGCAAGAAGTAATACAACAATGTCAACGTCATGGGCAATGACTCAAGATGGATTGTCATCGCTAACAAACAACTACAGCTGCCAATGATCATGCCCATGATTACCTTCCAATACACCAGGAAGATCTCATAGAAGACCACACAGAATAACAAAGGATAGAACATGGCTGATAGCATAGACATAGACATAAACGAAAACTTGTTATGGCTTTCGCCCTCATACCATTTTACCAAAAATACATCTCCTTCTGACAAATTGTGTGCTGCACAATCTTGCCATGGCACATTGTAGCAACACAGCAGATTCGACAAGATACCCACAAAGTACAAAATACAAAATGTGAGAACTTCCTTCGCATCCTTATTCACCTCTTCTCTTATCGTCATGGATACTGATACTTTTCTTTGACGGTCTGCCATAGATAGGCAATGCTTCGTGAGGACCATGCAGGCCATAGTTTTGCAGACAGCTGCTAGAATGGTGAAGGCCAGGCGCCATTCACCACAGCCACTCTTGAGCACCAAGGACATAGGATAGCAGAGATAAATGGAAAGAGGTACATCAATGAACATCAAGAGAAGGTTCAAGACACAAGATGATCGGACAGAAAAAGAAGGCTTCATTATTCCACTTTAGCTCTTAATTTATTATCAGCAAATAGTATTATTCTCTCTGATCATTCAACGAGCTAAATGGATAACATGATCTTATAAGTTTCAAGATGACCTTATCAATAATGATCAACACATCTTTTGATTCTTTTGATATTGAGGTTGATTTTCAACGGCACTCTTGCTGTGCTGATGCAGTGTGGTGGAGCAGAATGCGCTGGGCAGTAATAATAGTTGACAGTTTTGGACGGGAAGAATCAAGCAAAGGAAATTAACAAAAATAGGATGGAAGATGCCTATTCCTTTGTGGGTTGGATAGCTTCTTTACTAGTTTATATTTGGTTTTTGTTGTGGGCTTTTCTTCCTTCCCAATGGCTACATAGTATGGGTGTAACGTATTATCCCAGCCGATACTATGCCATTGCACTGCCAGCCTATCTCATGGTTCTGTACTTCCTTGTGGGATTTGCCTATATTGGATATAATATGTGGACTAATGTCCATCCAACGGATTTTGCTTCATTTAGAGATAAAGAATCTCGAGATCATACTGTTGTTCCATTGGTTTGTCAAAAGTTCAGTATGAATGAAGGCATTCCAGAAGTGGGAGATATTGATCCAGTGGAGATCAGCAAGTTGTGGAAATAAATAATCAATCAACGATTAGCTGGCTGCATAATGTATCCTGATGATTGGCGAGTTGGAGACGTGGTCTCCGACAACAATATCTCATTTGTTGAAACGAATGTACTGTTAATGGAGATTTATATCGTCGGGTCCCTTTGCACCTCTATCCCTGCCCTTGGACATCCCGAAGGCTCGTTGGCATGCTCTTGTATTGATCTTACTGGAACTACTGACCAGCTTGCTAATAATGATGACGTGCATGATGTTGTTTTCCAGTGCGCTGGTGTTGGATGAAGACGAAGTGCATGAGTTTAGCAATATTCACTTTGAGCTGCCGAAGCTGTTGTACCTCATGAGCTACATACCGAGTTTTAGTCATTTGGTAGTTTGCGTACAGAAGGTGTGTGTGTAGTGCAAACGTCTTCCCTCCATCGGATAGTAGAATTGGTTGCCTTTCGTTCAAAGAGCGTTCTCAGTTTAGGTGCATCCTTAACTTAGAACAACCCTAGTGGCACACCTCGTTAGGTTCACTTAGCTTCAATTCCTTTAAAAGTTACGAATCCAAGTTGATAGGTAAAACAGAGGATTTGGGTCATCAACTTCAAGCTCTTGTCTTCTAGAAGCCGCAATCACTCTCCTTTGTTTTTACTTAACCTTACTATCCCGGTATTGATACTTACTCTCTCAGGTACAGTACTTGCCCCTTCCCCCAGAAATTCGGAAATCCCGCGCAGAAAAACAATAACCAAATTTTGTCACATTCGCTTGCGTGGGGTTAATAATAATAGCACCGCCCTCTTGCAGCAGCTCGCCTTCCCAACAAGAGATTGTAAACAGAAAAACAAGTCCGAAGTGTGCAAGATTACTCTCTTTCAGAGAGGATGCAAGCAAACACTTTATTCTTCTTGCAATTTCTCTACTTTGTTGTATTGATAGGATGCTTTCGAAACCCTCTTACATGCAAACGATCACAATGGAGACTTTCCTCTAGATTGCCTTCCCTCTTTGATAATCGTCCTGACTATCAATCTCCATCTATCCAACCAGAGACACTTTCCATCCTAGATCGTATTGGTCGTTCATTATCCTTCTATAGTGCAGCCATTCCAATCTTTGCCTCCTATAAAGGCTTGGATCTGCTCATCAACTTCCGGAATACATTCAAGAATAATTCGATCTCAGAGAATCAACAAGATTCCATGTTTGATGAATTACATGAATGGGGAAGTGAAGTATTGATTAAGAAAGTACATGAACTTAAAGGATTCTATGTTAAAACGGGACAAATCATCTCAACACGTGTAGATATCTTTCCAAAACAATACACAGAAAAACTTGCTATTACACAAGATCAACTAGATCCTATTCCATCTTATATTGTACGTGATGTTGTACGTCGTGAACTATTGAAAGGAGGAGAATTAGATGAACTTTTCTTGAAGTTTGATGATGAACCTTTAGGTAATAATCTGTTGCTTGTTGAATGACGACGAAATCATATTGAAGTTTTTATCCATCTTTTTGTGGTATATCTGTAGGGAGTGCAAGTATTGCTCAAGTTCATCGTGCTCAATTACTGGATGGTCGATATGTTGCAGTCAAAGTGCAGCGTCCAGGAATCGCTGCGAAGGTTAGAAATATTGTCAAAGTGTTCTCATCCTTTACTTAACCATATTGTGCTTGATTCCCACCCCACTGCAAACAGCTTCTTGGCGATGTTGCTAATTTAAAGGCCTTTGCTAAGGTCGTCTCTCAATCACTTCTAATCGATTACTATAGGATCTTCGCTGAGATTGAGCTCACACTGCAAGATGAGCTCGACTTCCTTCAAGAAGCACAGGCCACGAGCAAAGTGGCTGCTGCAGTGGCTCATACCCCAAGCAATCGTCCCCATCGCCCTCCAGTCAAGGTACCATTACCTATTCCTGGTTTGGTCACAAAGAACGTGTTGGTGTTGGAATATGTCAACGGAACAGCACTCTCACAAATTGCCAAACGGTCCAAGTTAGAGCCGGGTAGTCCAGAAGCAAAGCTTTTCGGTGGACGCCTTTTGAAAGCGTTGACTGATGCTTACGGTTTAATGATCTTTGGCTCGGGAATTATTCATGGGTAAGAGTTCATTTCTTCAGCAACTATTGAGGTTGATAAGCTAATTATCTGTTTAATTGTATGTGGGATTGGATTTTGAAGTGATCCTCATCCGTAAGTAATACCAATTCCTTAAATTCAAATGACAGCGGATTGTTAACAAGTGACTGTGAGATAGTGGGAATATTTTCGTGCTGGAGGATGGGGAAGTGGCGCTGCTCGATTGTGGTCAAGTGAAGCAGATTAGCACTTCACAACGACTTGGCCTGGCGACCACCGTCGATCTTGTGTATCGGTACGAGAGCTTATCGCGGAAAAACCAAAGTGATAGCCAAGTGAAGGAGCAAATCGAGACGATCATTATGCAATTAGATACTCTGATCCGCTCCTTTGGTGTGACATTTAGACCTGATGCTTCTCCTAGCTGTGCTGCTGCAGTCGCTGTCTTACTGTTTGGTTCCAGCGATGCAATCTTACCTGGAGGCTACGCTGGTCTTGAATTGTCTTTAGATTCGCCTCTGGTACAGGTACAAGAATTTCCTTCCGAGCTTGTTCTGCTCGGTCGTGCCACTGTAATGCTGAGAGGCATTGCAAAGCGTTTGCAGATTACTTGGGGCTTGGCAGAGCATTGGGTCCCGTTGGCTAGAGAGGCATTAGGCACAGTGAGCAAGCCCACAATGCTGCTGCCAGTTTGGTCAGTGTCTCCTCCAACCATTCATTCGCCATTCTCTTCTCTTTCTTCTTCTACTGGGAAGACGGGAATGAAAGATGTGTGGATGGCATTTGCTCATGCTATCTTTGTCTTGGGAGAGTATCTCCGCAAGAAGATAGCACATATCGTTTTGAAAGGATTGCCCACCAAGTGGAGAGAGTGGATAATCAAACGAATAGCTGCTATGCAGGAAAAGAAGGCTTCATCTCATAAACTCTAATCATACCATTTACTCTTTACAAGACATGTATATCAACATTTCATTTCTTAACACTGATCTCAATCTTATCCACTACCTCCTCTGTCAACTCGCTAATCGCACTCTCTCTGTTGAAGCGGTACTTCTCCACGGGTACGCCACCGATAAGATGACTTTGAATGATCTCCTCCAAAACCTCGGGATTGCAGTGTTTATACCAAACACCATCAGGATAGACCACAGCCACTGGGCCATCACAACAGATCTGTATGCAATTCGTGCGAGTTCGGGCGATCTGACCTCCTCGTCCAGACAGACCCAGCTCATGAAGACGACTCTTCAGGAAGTTCCACGCCTCAGTCGAAGCTTCCTTGCTACAACACTTCGCCTTCTGCTGGTCAGCACAGATGAAGATGTGTCTCTTCGCTGTCGCATGGCCGCATTTGATGGCAGCCAATTCCACAGGAGAAGAAGCATCCGCTGCTGTCATCTTCAAACGACGAGTGAACAACTTAGCACTCTGCTGAGCTGATCTCCAAGACAAGGCAGCTAACAGGAGGAACATCAATCCGATACTCTTAGAAGATCCCTCCATTCATAGGAAAGAGAGAGGGAAAGATTATACTTCTGGCTATTCTATTTCACAGGTAGGACTAGACCAGGTCTTCTTCTCTGCATCGCTATTTCTGGGATCACTTCTCTCCGTAGAGGATCTACATGCTGCTGGGAACAAAACCTGACGCCAAACTCTATAAAAAGGCTTTGAAAGCCCATTTGAACGATCAGCAAACTCGCAAAAAGAAACCTTGTGTGGTGAAGTTGGAACTTACTGTTTTGCGTGGGAATCTCCTACTGTGTAGGGAGTGTTGGTTCTTGTTTTGTTTCTGGTTTTGTGTTTGTGCTTTTATCATAGAGTCCTCAATGGAAGCATCTTCAAAAAGTATCGGATTGATGTTCCTCCTGTTAGCTGCCTTGTCTTGGAGATCAGCTCAGCAGAGTGCTAAGTTGTTCACTCGTCGTTTGAAGATGACAGCAGCGGATGCTTCTTCTCCTGTGGAATTGGCTGCCATCAAATGCGGCCATGCGACAGCGAAGAGACACATCTTCATCTGTGCTGACCAGCAGAAGGCGAAGTGTTGTAGCAAGGAAGCTTCGACTGAGGCGTGGAACTTCCTGAAGAGTCGTCTTCATGAGCTGGGTCTGTCTGGACGAGGAGGTCAGATCGCCCGAACTCGCACGAATTGCATACAGATCTGTTGTGATGGCCCAGTGGCTGTGGTCTATCCTGATGGTGTTTGGTATAAACACTGCAATCCCGAGGTTTTGGAGGAGATCATTCAAAGTCATCTTATCGGTGGCGTACCCGTGGAGAAGTACCGCTTCAACAGAGAGAGTGCGATTAGCGAGTTGACAGAGGAGGTAGTGGATAAGATTGAGATCAGTGTTAAGAAATGAAATGTTGATACTATAGATGAAGTGCTGCGTAGTCGGTTCGATAAGAGCCATCTATTATTTCAAAGGTGGTTAACTAGATCTATAACTTCTTATTTACAAGTATTACTTCTGGTAGTATTTTATTATTATTATCATCATGTTACCTTCTATCACAATCCTCAGCGATCAGCTCGATACTTTTTCTCTTCAACAACTTGTTGCTTAGATTTACGATCCTGAGGAGACATTGGCTTCCGCTTTGTCTTTGGATTCTTCTGTTTACCTTTCTGCTTCTTGCCATCATACTTGGTTTTCGTTGATTTATCATAATAGCCTTCAGCATGTTCGATTGTATCGAGATCGTGATCACTCTCAACTAGCAGGTCTCCTTGCTCGATTAACACCTCTGCATCGGAATCAGCAGAACTCACTTGCCCTGATTCCTCAAGTGCCTTCAAACGAGCTTGACGAGCAGAATATCGAGATGTCTCTCGCATGAGTTCTTTCAACAAAGTTTCCACATCATCTGCTTTTCTCTGCTTTAGATCAAAACCGTCTCCTGATCGAGCATTCTTGTTCTTCTTTCCTTTCTCCTTGGAAGGAAGTGGAGCCTGGACAAACTGGTGCGCTTCATCTTCCTCACTGCTTACATCTTCTTCTTCTTCCTCTCCTTCAACTTTATTTTCATTATCATTCACATGATCATCATACTTCTCCACCTCGGCATAGTCTTCCATTTCTTCACCTCTATTACGCATCAGATCTTCCCGTTCTACTTCATCGATGAGCTTTTGCAAGGCATCAAAATCCTCTTCATCATCATCACTCTCCCCGGCCGAATCATTCTCCTCTTCATCCTCTTGCACCATGGCCAAAGGATCTGTTGTATTAGTTGCAACAGCCACAGGAGGATTGGTATCATCACTTTCACTGAGTGTGTCAGCTATGGGGAAACGATCTAACGCTCTTGCTGCGAGTCTTGCTTTCTCCACAACATTATAGTCCACATGATAAGCTTCAGGAATCTGTTTGAGCAGTTCAACCGTACGTTTTAACATTCGATAGAGATCACCCTGATCGAGACTTGTAGCAGCACAGAGTTCTCTCCAGCTACAACCCCTGGCCCATAACAAAGCCAGTCCACATACTTCAGGTGTTAGAAGAAGTGGGAACTCAATTTCATATCGATCTTGAGCAATCCGTAGGTCAGCATAGAGATTGTTCAATTGTTCTACGACAGCTATAACTGCATCACTAGGCGAGGCTCTAAATTGTGCGCTTTTCACTTTGAAAGAATCCATAGACAATGCAGCCAGTAGAGAAGCAAACTCCAAAGGATTCAACTTTGCCATCAAATCTGTTTCTGAGAGAATCAATGCCACCCAAAGATCATTATCAGTACTGAGAGAAGAAACCATCAATCCTAACTCTGAAGCTTGTGTGCCATCTTTGGACAAAGCTCCAAAGTCTTGCAAGACATGCATGACATTGCGGAACATTCGCCAAGCATACACTTCAGACCCCGAGGAAGAAGAACCCGAAGAAGCGTTATTTGCATTCAAGAAGGACTTCGGATCTTTCATTTGAGAAAGGAAGTTCATAGCTTTCACAACAGCTTCACCTTCTCCACTTGCTGTCACTGGATGTGCTGCTAAATCTTGTTCAATTTCAGCAATTACTTCCTGTTGTTTTAAGATTGAGCCAGGGAGAGGTTGTGTTGGTGGAGGAGATTGTGCAGAAGGTGTAAACTGATCCATAAAATGTCGATATGCAGGTAACACGATCTCGAGCTCCTCCTTGGACAACAGACCATCTCTTTCCAACTCATCAACAGAACGAGAATTAATATTGCTAACATAGAAAGGTGAAGATCGAACAACAGACATAGACCGTTCCGTCCAAAGTTGTGAGAGAGGTAGTAAATCCAACAGTCGCCGAGCAACTGACGGTGTAAGACTATCCTCTGAGTCGACAAACTGTTGGATATGTTCTTTCGCTACAATAAGAACTTCACCATCACTAGGAAGATTCAACACCATTCATTAAGACTAAACAAGTCCGAAGGGAAGAGGGATGGGCTTACTAGGTGATCACGGCATAGCCATGCAGTTGACGAGCAGATGTCGTTGTTGTAGAAGACTGTTGTGGACGATCAAGAAAGCGTTTACTCATCTCTTGTAACTTACTTCCAACAGAGTTATCCGCAATCTTCTTATCCTTTTCACTCTCATCTTCTTCTGGTAAGTCTATAGCCTGTCGATTGAGTTGTTTGTTACTACTTCCTGTAGAAGACATCCATTGAGACAGTTCAGTCTTGTGATACTGTAAACTTGATGTTAGTATAGTATAGCATGTAAACTCTTACCTATCCAGGCAACATCACCATATAAACGAGCATCACCAAGGAAGAAAGCTCGTTGATCATTACGAAGTATCACCGCAGAGCCCATCGGCATGTAATCAACAATAGCAGAGACAAGATCTTGTTCAGATTCAACAATCTGTTGTACAAGGAAATCTAATGTTCTTTGTTCCTTTTCTAAACGACCTTGAAGTTTGACAAATTTTCGACAAGAAGCAAATCCAAACTTGTTAACAATTTCTCGATGATGACTACCAGCTTCCATCTTCTTCTCTCTATAAAAACAACAATCATAGCATATCATATCATTGGTATATAATTCATGAGAATAGTCAACATGTTAACAGAGTGACACCATACTTTTTAGCAATCTTTTTCTGTAAAAGATAAGAACCAAATCCACGTTCAATCAATTCTTTACAAGCTGATAATGAACGAGTTGTAAGAAGTTTCACTGTCAAGGAATATGATGCTCTGAAATGTGATTTAACAGAGTCAATAGGAGAAGTTAGAATACGATGAGTTGTCTGAACAGCATCAAAACGATTCTTGACAAGAACAACAGAACCTTCCGTATCTTTTCCTCGTCGACCTGCACGACCAGCCATTTGTAACAATTGAGAAGGTTTTAATAACACTTCTTCACTATTGATTCTCTTACTCACGGTGGTAATCACAGTAGTACGAGCAGGCATATTCACTCCTGCGGCGAGTGTTTCTGTTGCGAAAAGTACTTTAATCTTATTCGCATTAAATAGATCTTCAATAAATGCTTTCCACACACTAATCAAACCTGCATGATGTACACTAATCCCACTTTGTAACATACGAATATTTTGTTTTGTAATAGGGATTTCAGGATGTGTTTGTAAGAAAGTTGTTAAGGCTAGATTAACATAATGAACTTCATCATCATTCAAGAGTTTTACATTACTCCCCATTAACATCTTGGCTGCATCTTCACATCCTATACGAGAAAAAATAAAGACAATTGCTGGTAACTTCTGTAAGTGTGATAACTCTTTGACAAGCTCACTATACTTCGGCACGGAAGCATGAGGATTTATCCTTCGAACTGCCTTTTTCTTTCCTGAACTAGATTCTGCTTCTCGTTTAGATATTTCAACTTTACTAGCCAATTGGTCCTCCAAACGAAGAATAGTGGGATTCAACCCACAACCAGTTTCAAGTTTCCCAGTGTCATCCTCTCGACGAATTCCTCCCAATGCTCCTGGACCAGCATTAGGATCTCGAAAGAAAGGGAAAAACCCTTGTCGCATAGCAAAGAAATATCTTAAAGGAACAGGACGATGATCAGAACGAATTAATTCTGTTGGACCATGAATAGATGATATCCATCCTTGTATCTCCTCCACATTCCCCATAGTAGCTGATAATGCTAATATACGAACATTAGATGGACATGAAATAACACTTTCTTCCCATACTGTACCTCGTTCAAGATCATTCATAAAATGAAATTCATCAAAACAGACCATGAAAAGATTATTCAATTGACTATTACGACTATCAGTATCATATAACATATTACGAAATACTTCTGTTGTCATAATAGTAACTTGTGCACCACGATTAATTGCAATATCACCTGTTAATAAACCTACACGATCAGCTCCAAACTTATTCTTAAAATCTTGAAATTTTTGATTACTTAATGCTTTTAATGGAGTAGTATAAGCTACACGAAGTCCCATCATTAAAGCAAAATAAATTGCTAACTCTCCAACTAATGTTTTACCTGAACCAGTTGGTGTCATGACAAGGACATTCTTTCCTGTAATTAAAGCTTGTAATCCATCCACTTGGAAAGCATCTAAAGGAAAGGGATATAAAGCACGATAAAGGTTCATATTTAATTCAAATCCAGGCTGTTTACTACAAATTGCTTCTAGTCGATCGACTAATTCAGGAGTTCCTCGTAGCTTTTCAAAGTCATCAAGAACATGACTATCTAATGGAGGATCATCTAGAGAAGAAGAAGCAGTAGAGGAAGAAGAAAAACATCGAAAAAACGAATGATGATGATGATGATGATGATGATGATGACCATAGTGATGATATCTCGATGAAGAGAAGATTGGAAGATGGAAATGATTGTTTCGACGTAATTGATTGACTAAAGGTCGACTACTAGAGAACAACAATGCGGTAGTAAGAATCATGAGAAAACTGATGATTGTATTGGAAGAAGAAGTATTGCCCATGAGAAATGCTTTTTTCTATTGTTTTGACAAATAAGATCCTTTTTGCTTGTCCACCTCAAATATATAGTTGATAAATGTTTTGTCAACTAAATCTTGACCAGGTTACTCCTTACTATCAAGAAAGAAGAAACAATGAAGTCAATGAATGATTGAGGTCAAGGCGATGAATCGAATGCGTTGGCGTGGCGAAGTTAGACCATTGCTATTATTATTGCCATGCGATGGAATGTTAACTTAAGCCCTGTTGTGTGTGGTCTTGTGAGTGATTTTTGACTCACTACACACTTTAGTCTACAGTAGTCAGATAACAACAATAATCACAGCATTACGTATACCCGAGGACGTGAGGTGGTTTGCTTAGAACGCTCGCTGATTGGATCGTTGAGGATATACCTTCAGCAAAAATTGACTACAAAAGTGTAGTTTAATGTTATCAACATGAAATATATTGTTATCAAGCAAAAGATTGGCATCGTATCTGTAGTTTAAGGATCACAAGAAATCCGTCTATGCCCTACAAGAGATCTACAGACGATTGAACACAACAAGATCATCCTCATCATAGCAAGTCACACTGACTTTGTCATTTCCTTGAAAGGCCACACCTGTGCACACACGATTCTCCAAACGATGCGAGAAGACACAGTCCATGGAGGAGTTTGCCATAGATCGGAAGTTAGGCACTGACCAAACGTGAACATACTGATCCGCAGAACAACTAGCTGCAAGCTGCATTTCTGGGTGATAAGTAAGACCAGTGATCAATCGAGCATGGGCAGTAATTTCTACAGCCAATTCTCGTGTATCAATACGATAAACACGAATATGACCAGAGGCAAAGCCTGCCACCACGACATGATCAGTGTTGAGCAATGCAGTACAAGGCACACCTTTGCCAGAAATTGAGAAAACTAACTCAAATGCGGAATCAATACGATAGAGCATCAGATTGCCATTCTCATCGGAAGCAGATAGAAAGGAAGGGGAAGAGCTCAAGGCATAGATAGCATGGCCTTTTCCTTCCAAAACATGAAGCAACGGGAATTGTCCCTTGTGCAGATCTTTTGAACAATCGAACACAGCGATACCACCTGTAGAGCACCCCACACAAAGAAAAGTATCTTGTCCTGTAATGCCTCGCATAAAGCGACCATCTTCCTCTCCACTTGATCCCAAGACAGTAGCCAGAGCCTGATAGAAGAGCATATTGTCACCATCTGCAGTCCATAGCTGCACACCTAAGTCACTAGTAATAGCAATCAAGGAGTGACCTTGCACTTGAACGAACTTGCTCTACAAAGATATTACAGAACAGCAGATGGAAAGTATTAGTATGACTCAGCGGAAGAGGAAGAAATAGGTCTGAGCTCACCTGATAGACTTTGGATCGAGCAACAGGAAGACGAGTAGACTCTCCATTAGCTTTCACCAAATAAACATCATTGGTTTTCACGTAAGTCTATACAAGATTATAGAAGAGAAAAGGAAAAGTGAATAACAACAACAAAATGGCATCAACAAGAGCAAAATCATCTAACCAACGCTCCATTCAATGCACTTGAAAGATTATTGGGTAAGAAAGAGGGAGAACCCGGTAATTGAAATGGTTTCTTAGCTTCGATAGCATACATTTCGATCTTTCTTTTGGAAATGCAGGACAGAGACAACTAGGCCATTCCATGGAATAATATGGAATCCACGTTCATTCTCAAACCATGGAGAAAGAAAATGGCATCGTCGACTGGAATTTCTCCCATTTATAGTGTTGCTGTCCATGATGCCCCGATAGTATCATTACGCATCTCTCCTTCTGGTCAGTTTATAGCATCAGCTGGTAAGACATATGAATTCTTTGTTTGCTCATCCCTTTCCTCCTGTCAAGCTTGTTTTGGTGTATGATATGACTAATGCGATGCGATGTGATATGATTTGATACGATGTAATGGGATTGTATGAATAGGTGCGGATCGAACATTGAAGCTTTCTTCTTGTGAGAGTGGAGAAGTTGTGAAAACAATCGCAGGTGAGCATACCGCAGGCTTGAATGATTGCCTGTGGCTGGCAGACCATCTCGTAGTCACTGCAGCGGATGATGGCTTGATCAAGCTCATGGATATAGAGAAGGTGAGTTGTCTATATAGACCTTCTTTGTCATTAGCTGAAACACTACCCTGACGCTGAGTGTAGGAAAAGTGTGTGACGACTTTCCAAAACCCACACCAACAACAACAAGGAGCAGTGGCAGCCTTTCCTTACTGCCTCGCTGTCCATTCACAAACAAATCTTCTTACTGCTGGATATACAGATGGTTCTTTAGCTTCCTATCATTCTTGTGCCAAACAGTCTCTAGCAAGAGTGTTGGGACATGGGGCATGTGTCACGTCTGTGTCGTACGAGCAGGATGGCGAAGAGATTGTCTCTTCAAGTCACGATGGCACTGTAAGGCAATGGATGACTTCTTCATCTTTTCATTGTATACGTACCATTGTTCCAGCCTCCTATAGTCCAGTAGTCAGAGTGTCGTACAGTCCTGGAGGTGGAAGCTATCTATTGGCAGCGTCTTTGGACAACAGTTTACGTCTCTTCTCACGGCACAGCAAAGAAAAATCGACTGGCCCAACTTATCTAAAGGTTTATCAAGGCCATCGAAACAGCAAACACACGGTCTATTCATCGTTTCTTTCACGGTGGATTGTGAGTGGTGGAGATAGCGGATGTCTCACGCTGTGGGATATCAACACCTGCGAGAAGTTAGATGAAGTCCAAGCTCATTCTGGAGCTCTATTGGCGGGAGCTACCTTAGCATCCAAAGAGGGAGAGAATAATGAAGGAATAGTCAGCTTATATACCGGAGGAGCTGATGGAAGCATAGCGTCATTTAGGATTGGCTCCTTGAAGGCCAACAACGATGAGCAACGAAGTAGTTCTGATGAGATGTATGAATAACTATAGTAATTCCCACTATAATATATATTACACCTCTTCTTTTGACTCTTCCCCTTGGTCACATCAACCTAACTAAAGTACAAAGTGTTTCTTGCTGTTAGTGTCTTTGCCAGGTTTGTGCACCCACTCATACTCTCCGAAAGCAGTGTCGAAGACACCCTGCTGGAGATATTTCATCTTGAGAGTAAAGCGTGGTCCTAACTCTTGTAAACGAGCTCTGACTTTTCCACCATCTTCTTTGCGGTAAATATATCGATGATGACGAACAAAGATGAAGTCACGTTGATTATGGAAAGTCACCACTTGACGACCTTCTAGCTCAGGTTCATGTGGGAAAAGAGCTCCTAAGAACCTTCCAACACGTCTACCAAGACGTGTAGTGAAGTTATTCAAGATGATCTCAGGGGTATGGGAGGTGGGAGTGCCATGTCCAGGGATTTTGTTGCTTGGCTCGTAACTGGTCAGCTTGAAGTAGGCAGTGGGTCCAGCAGGAAGTTGAGAAACAAGCAAACCATTACATTCCTTCTGCTTTTCACCCAAGACAACTAAATGAGTAAAGTTCTTGTTACTAGCATACTTGACCAATTCCTTGACCAAATAGTTCTCTGTGTTAACAAATGAAAGTGAGACAGACATACAGACAGACGATGATGATGACGGATCAGGTATTAAATATCATGAATGAGAGAGAATGGAAACTAACCTCTTGGATAATAGAAAGCATTTGGAATGACCATCATTAGATCTTTAATCACTGCATAGAGTTTATGTGAACATTTTGGTCGTGTTGTAATCATAATCTTTGGTTTCACTTCATTACTGAAGATAGAAGCAAATTCATCATCTTTTTCATCTCCAACAACTTCATCATCATTAACATCAACAAAGGTTTCATCAAATTTTCGTGTATTCTCAATAGTACGTGGTAATTGTTTGGGTGGTGCTGCTGCTCCAAGTTCTTCCACTTCTTTTGCTTTTAATCCACGTAACTTCTTCTTCAACTTCTTCTTTTGTTGCTTATATTTAGCATAGATTTCAATTCGTTTGGCCTTATTTCGAATCTGACCAGGATTCTTCATGGTATAATTGAATGTATTCAAGACAAGTGATAATAATTGGTTCTTGTTGCTTGCCAAGCACAAGCAAATGCCACCTATTATTACCATTCCCACGCAAAACACGTTAACTTAAGAGGAGTCCTGTCACACTTTTTTCGCTTTCGTAGGAAAAAAGTCTGTTTTTCGGCAGCATAAACGGTCTTTTCGGATGCCAGGATGGAGATCAAGACAAACGGAAAGAACTGTAGACTAAATCATGAGATTAATTGTCTTTTTCTTATTCATTTTCTTATCCTTTCTCTATGGTAATGGATGTAAATGTGATGAATATGATGTGGATGAGAATGATCAACAACAACCTTGTGGTGTTGAGATTAGGCTGCTTTGTGATTTAACTGCTTCACCTGTTGTAGCTGATGCATTTGATAAAAAAACCTGCTTATTAAGAAACTACGATTTGGTTAGTAGTGAATGCGTCTTGTACCTCGCGAAGAATCCAAGTATTGTTGACTCATGTCTGGAAGACATCGAGTCACTTTGCGGAACTGTCCAGCCTGGCGAGAGAAGAATTCTTGACTGCTTCAAGCAACAAGACAGTTCTTTATTTTCTGACAAATGCAAACTAGCTATGAATGATAAGAGTCTGAATAGTGAGGGCTACTATCTTCGTCCCGTGCCAGCTGAGATTGACACAAACACTGCTGATGACCCTTACAGCATGGACATGGACATGGACAGTGAGGAGAATGAATTCTCTAACTCTAATATTAACCTTGATAGTCTCTCTACTGAAGAAGAGACAGGAGAGATTGATGAAGATACAGATACTTCTTATTACCTTGGTCTGAGGCATTAATGCTTCACGTGACTCATCAATTAAGAGAATTGGAAATTGTTTTGAGTCGATATGTGAATGCTGTGATGAAGCATCCTCAGAATTATTCAGAGAATGCTACTTTAAAGCCTGTACAAGTTTTACAACATCTTCGCGGTTTTACTCTTGAATGAACAAGCGAATAACACGATCATCTCTTTGTATAGTATTGTGTAGTATATCTAATAGTTGGTAGGAAGTCATGCTGACATTTTGTTGTAATATTGGTTCTGTTAGCCTTCCTTACCATAACCCTAATATATTCTATTCTGTTCTATTCTATTACATTAGACTAAGTTCCAAATAATACAGAAACATCAACAATCTCTTTTGACCAATTACTTGCTAACACAACAACTTACAACTGATAGTCCACGATAACTTGAAGAGCTTTCATTCAAAAGATAGACTAAAGAGAATCAAGAAACGTGTTTTCATTCAAGAACGCGTTTTTTCATATGTTGGCACACTGTGTGTGTGTGACAGTGACAGTGGCAGTGACGACAGCATCACATGACGAAGAAGAAGAAAGAGAAAGAAATAGCAATGAAGTCTATTCTACTTTTGTTATGCATTTTCCAGTTTTTCTTATTAACAAGTCTATATGCTTATTTACCATTACAATCCTTACCAAGCAATAGAATCATTTTATCTAATACAGGATCTATTAGAAGAGTTTCCAATAACATCATAATGGGGAAGAAGAAGTCATTGTTATTAGGTGGTGGTACTACTACTGCAGGAGTAGAAGATGATCGACCTATTGCAGAGTTGTCAACTTCAAAGAGTAGTGCCTCTTCTTCTTCCCCTTTGTATAATATCAAGAAGAACTTGAAGATTCTCTATAAGTTCAGTCGTCCACACACAATCAAGGTTAGTCCCTCCCTCCCTCCCTCACACTCTCTTCGTTGACTGCTAAGCTAACAACTGCAATGCTGCTGACAATGCATGGGGTGATTATCTAGGGAACCATTCTGGCCTCCTCTATGGGTCTGACAAGAGCATTGATGGAACATCCTCGAAGTCTCAATCTACAACTTGTACCTCGTGCTATAATTGGATTAATTGCATTACTTTGTGGTAATGCCTATATTGTTGGTATTAATCAAATCTATGATGTCAAGATTGATGAGGTAATGATATACTTCTCTCTCTAGTAGCATAGCACAGTGTAATGATCATCTGGTGTGTGTGTGTGTGTGTGTGTGTGTTGGTCAGATCAACAAACCTTTCCTACCCATCGCTGCTAAAGTCCTCAGTGAGCAACGAGCATGGGTTCTTGTCTTAACCAGTCTTTTCTCTGGTATTTCCATTGTTCGTTCACAATTCTCTCCTGTTATCTTTCGTCTCTATCTGCTGGGAGTTTTGCTTGGAACTGTTTACTCCGTCCCACCTGTGCAATTAAAACGTTTCCCACTCTGTGCTGGGAGTATCATTGCCATTGTTCGTGGCTTCTTATTGAATTTTGGTGTCTACTATGCAGTACGAGAAGCATTACAAATCCCTTTCCAATGGAATCCTGTGGTGGTCTTCATTGCCAGCTTCATGACAATCTTTGCCTCCACCATTGCCATCACCAAAGACCTTCCAGATGTTGAAGGTGACAAGAAGTATCAGATATCAACCTTTGCTTCAAAATATGGAGTACAAGCCATAGCTAAAGCTGCTTGCTCTGTGCTGGGGTGTGCGTATCTTGGAGCAATAGGTCTGCCTTATCTCTTCCCCACCAATTTCCGCTTGTTGCCCATGTTGTTAGGCCATCTTGGTGGATTGGTCTATTTGGTCTATCTCTATAAGCAATTAAATGCGAATGATGCGAGTAGTGTCAAGGCCTTCTACAAGCGCATCTGGAACCTCTTCTATTTCGAATATCTACTCTATCCTTTCATATGAAAGACTTGCTCCTCATCCCATCCAACTACTCATTGTTGTAAGTTAAAAGATGATTCAATGAATACACATGAGATCTAGATCTTATTTAAAGTACTCAGGGTCTTCTGGTAGTTCGATCGAAGTCCAATCCTCTTCCTCTAAGAGAATGCGTTCTGATGGTACGTATCCTTTGCTACTTGTTGTAGCAGCAGCTATTACAGGTGTGCCTCCTTCTACAGTCACCGTGGAACCACCACCACCAAATCGCCCTTCCACCTCTGTACTAATCGTCAACAGGCCTGATTCAGGATTAATAAGATGGCCGAGCATATCAGAAGGCATGCCTGGTTGTATGTTGCCACTAGCAATCGCCTTGACTAATGTCATCATATCCTCAGGCAAAGGAGCCTGTAATACCATTTCTTCTCCTGTAAATGGATGAGAAAACTTTGTCTCATAGGCATGTAGAAGAGGTCTTCGGATTTGATGACTTTTCAAATATCGTCTATTCCACTGTCCTTGTCCGTAAGTCTCATCGCCTAAAATGGGAGTGCGACTGGATTTGAGATGAACTCGAATTTGATGAGTTCGACCTGTTTCAATTCTTACCAAAACAACACTTAACTTGCCATCAAAACAGATGGTTCTCGTGTGAGTAATAGCAGGTTTGCCTGGTGGGCCATCGTAAATACACATAATCTGACGGTTCTTGAAACTTCGTCCAATTGGATCAGCAATCGTTAATTCACCAGGATGGCCTATACAGATAGCTAGATAGGTTTTACTTACTTCTCGTTGAGCAAATAACTTGGATAGTTTTTCAACAGCAATGGGATGTTTGCCAGCGAGTAATAGACCTGTCGTGCCTTTGTCTAAACGATGAACAATACCAGGTCTTAATGAGAGAGGTGTAGCCTTGGCTGCTTCGGGAGTCTCTGGCAGATCAAAGGCTAACCCCTCTTCGTTTGTATCAATATCAATATCAATATCGCCATCATCAACCTCATTCACAGCAGCAGAAGGTGCAGCTGTCTGCTGGAGAAGTGCTTGTGCTGCCTGCTCACCAATATGATGTAATAATGCATTAACAAATGTACCATTAGGTGAACCAACAGCAGGATGAACTACCATTCCATTTGGTTTATTCACTGCTATAATATCACGATCCTCATAGAGAATGTTTAAAGGGATATATTCAGGTGCTACAGAGGTAGTAGCTGTCTCTTCCATATTAAAGACAATTCGATCACCTTTCTTTACTTTATAACTCTTATTTTGTATCTTCTCATTGACATAAACATGACTTTCATCACATAATGTTCCAAAAAAGCTTCTAGATCGATCAGGGAAAGTGTTAGCAAGGTAACTATCCAATCGTGTCTTACTATCAACTTCTGTCACAATATTCTCTATTTGTTGACCTAACGACAGCAGACTACGTGATAGAGATAATGATCGAACATTGCGAAATGCATGAATATAACTAGAAGCTGGTATTAGCAATGCAACAATCAATGGTCGCAACATCATCATCATCATCAGTCTGCTGCTGGTCATGCCTTGAGGAGCTTGTATGGATTCCATGGAATCCATCCACGCCATTGGACCTCAATTCTGATTATAATTCGTGTCGAAGTCGAGAAGTCTCTGATAAAAGATGGAAGAAGGGCAACCATCCTTATTTGAGCAATTTCGAGAGGTCTTTTCTGTTATGAACAAAGGAAAGTATGAGAGCTTAGATGAGTTAGAACAATATGATCTCTTAGAGAAGATTGAAAATTGTCAAGCAGCAGTTGGAAAAGATGCACTTTTCTCAAAGAATGAAAACCTCGAAGATATCTCCACTGAGAACCTTAAGGTTAGTTAGTTAGTTTGTTAGTTAGTTATTACCTGACTTTCCTTTTTCTCATTTGTTCATAATGCTTATTGAACATGCTTGTATTGATATGATATGTTGGTTTTTGTTGTTATTGTTATTCGTTTGTTGGGATGGGATGGGATGGGATGGGGTTCATCTGATAATGGAATGTTGACCGATCAGTATTTGTTTCTTACCTTTTATCGGGCTAAAGTCTTTGAGTCTATTCGTGATATTGACAATCGAAAAGTGAATCTTCTCAATGCGAAAGAGTCACTCACACAGTATTTGGAGATCTGCCAAGCCTATCGTATCCTTCACCCTTCAGATGTCAAGAAATGGGAGAAGGTATGTTCATGTAACCAATGAGCTGATCCATATCCACTTCTCATGCCCTGCTGTCTAACTTTTTAGGCCCCCATGACGGCAGAGGATCGTCGAATGGCGAAGATCGAAAAGTTCAAACGTGAGAAGGCCATGAAACAACGCATTGCCGAGTTAGAACGTTTGCTAATATTGAATGAAAGTGGAGATAGTATTGATTATGAGGAAGAACAAAGAGAAGTCTATCTCTTGATGATGAAATCTTATGCAGGCGAGAGTTTGGATAACTTGGAGATGTTAGAAGAAGAGATCAAGATGTTGGAGATCAGAGAAGAACAACTCAAGTTAGAAGAAAGTCGAACAGGAAAGCAAAAGCAAGATGGTACAAAGAAAGAGGATGAGGGATGGAGGAGTACACAGTACCCTACACTCGATCCCAATCGCCCAGGTATTAGTGTAACCAAGACCGTTAAAGTTGGTGATCAAATTCTCATGAGGTAGAGATTGACTACTTGCTGTTCATGTTTGCTGAACATTGCTATGAATGTCTCATGGTGTATGATGTCATGTTTTGCATAGTCGAGAGACTGTCAAGGTTTTTGGAACACATATTGCTCCTCCCACCATGTCTGTGGAGGAATTTGGTGACTTGCAAGTGCAAGAGCTTCAAGAACGTGCTCAGCGAGAAGCAGAAGCACCCAAAGGACCTCGTAGATACAAGCAACTCTTGGAGGAAGGTGAAGAAGACGATGCTGACCTTGTTGATAAAGCGACTGAAGAAGATCGACGATGGGATGATTGGAAAGACAACAATCCTCGTGGATGGGGAAACAAGATGGGCAAACGCTTTTGATGAAATGAATCAACAAGGAGCTTTCAGCCTGTTTTGTATATAGCATTTTCTTAATTAATAGCAACTTTCAAACATATTGCTTGCCTTCGTTGAGTTTTCCAGCAATCAACGAAATAGAGGTTGTTGGCAAAGAACACAATTCGACTTGCCAGAAGACTTGAACCATGTGAAGAGACATGATGGATGGAACTTATGAGAGCAAGTAGGACATTTGAAAGAAGGTAACTTGAGAGTCTTGTTGTGCAAGGTACAATAGCAAATGGGGCAAGGCTCTACTCCATGGAGTTCCTGCTCGATGTTGTTCTTCCAGACCAATGCAGCCTCTACCACAGATTGATCCTGTAAGGACAACACTTGAATCATTTGAAGCACCCATCGTCTCCATCGACCATCAGAGACACCAATACGAGTGGAGCACTGCACATCAACATTCTTCAAAGGATAGTTTGCAGGGATTCTTATGGTAACACCAATTTTAGTCTCATCATGCAGAAATTCTGCTTGAATCTCTCCAGTTTGAATATTCCCTTGAACTTGGAAGGTTTCTTCATCCCATCTCTTTTGTTCTTTACTAACTTGGATTAGATAGACTTCTCTACGAATAATAGATGCTCTCACTTTCTCTTCAATAAACTTGGAAAGCTTTTGTTTTAATTGACGAGGGCAATATTCATTCCAATAGTATCGGAAAAGTGAAGGTAAGACACAAATACTACGATAAATTGCATAGATTGCTAACTGTTGCAATGACCTAGAAGGAAGGTGGAAATAGCTTGTATTTGACTTGTTATTATGATGAGAATGATGCAAAAAGGCAGTCCGTTGGAAAAGTCCAGATATCTCATTCGTTTTCAAAAGATCTCCTCCAATATGAACAAGACACTGTTGAGCATTGACAAACAGTCCAGAATGCTTAAGGAAATTTGCACAACGAATTCGAATTTGACTGCTTTGGTTACTATCTTGACCATTACCTTCCCTAGCAGCATCAATTGTCTGTAACAGAAGTAGCCAGACAAAGATAGAGCCGATAGCATCTTGTCGACTCCATCGTCGCCAAAATTCATTTTGTTGAACACGATTTAACTTCTCAGGCTGTTGCAGAGGTATTGGATTGGTGAACTTGCCGCTGCCACTTACAGAGGGAACTCTTTCTTCGACTTCATCATCGCTAGTATTATTTTTATCTATAACATAAATACATTACAAGGATCATCATCATTAACTAAAACCCCAAAACCTAGATAAGGATATGATTACCTTCTAAACTATCGTCACTATTATAGTCTAATTGTGCTGAACTTTGTTGTTGTAAGACATGGAAAGCATCATAACGATGATGTAACTCTCTATTTAACTCGAGGCCAACAATACCCTCAAAGAGTCTGCGATCTTCTTCAATGTCAGCTTCTTCATCAGCTTCAATATCCTTTTCACATGTTTCGAGAACCTTACTGTCACTTTCGTTTTCATCATTAACTACAACAGGCAGAGTAGGTTGACTGTGATGGATATCCAGTAATTTCGCTGCTGCAAGACGAATAGAGTGAACATTTGCCCCATATACACTCAACAGATAGCGAAGACTATAATCATATGATGCAAACACTTGTTCATATAGATGATTCAAGGGGACAGCTCCAGCAGCTAAAGCTCTGTTAAAGAGACTAGAAGCTTCCGCACGTGATCGATCCAAGAAACAACTGTGCAGAGCAGCAATCACATTCACCATCACACGTTCGTTCTTAATATCCTGACAAGACAGCTCAGATGCTACTGGGGTTGTTGTTGTTAATTGATGAAACAATCTCAACAAGTATTCTACAGCCAGGCCTTCCCATTCAAGAGGTGGTCGTTTGGAACTATCAGACTCATCATAGATAGGTGTTTTTCTAGCAGACGAAGAAGCAGATTGACGATAACGTATCCACCACTGTGCAAGAACAGAAACAGAAGCAGTAATGAAAGAAGAATCAATCAACTTTCCTTCCTTCTGGAAAGTAGTTAGCATGAGTGGGAAGAGATAGCGAGCAGCAATCTCTACTATACTGTCCCAGTCATAAACTTGAAGAATAGCATCAACAGATAAACATAACCCTGTGACCACATCTCGACCATGTTTTGCAGTTCGACTTTGGTCATCGACAAGCAGCAATTGCCATAACGAAGCAACAATCTGATTCAACCAAAGTCCACCACCTCGAATGCTCTGAAAGGGCAAAACAACCTTGAGCAGTTTACCTGCCAACAAAATGGTGTTGCTATATTGCTGAGATAATGCAACTAACCGTACCACAACTCCTCGAAGAATAAACACGAAAGCCTCCCACTCTACCATTTCCACATTGTCAGTACCTTGTTGATCAATCAATAGCAACTCCATCAATACTGGAAATAAAGAACTAAATAGATCAACTTTACTATTGTACTCTTTCCAAGAGATTGTGCGGACAAAAGCAATTGCCTTAGAGGAAGACAGAGCCACACACAAATCTTGCAACTCATTCACAATACTACCAGCATATTGTAACAAAAGGGTTCGCATAGATTCTTCTCCCAAGTTTGAGATTAGAGCAGGTTTTCGGCTCGACTCCGTGATTACTTCCATTGTATCGACTACACTCTGAAGACTGGAGGGAATAGATAGAAACAACCTGCCAAAAAACAAACATGTTAATGATGCATTCCCATGGGGTCAGCATTCATCATGAGTACTCTTACCTGTACCACTCAGTTTGAACTTCTTTATCATCTTCTAACAACTTCACAGTGTAATACGGCCGATAAAGACCATTCTCTAAGTGGGTTGAGACTATAGAAGCAGGTTTAAGAGAATAATGCTGCAACAAAGAACCATCAATTTCAACTGTTTGTTGAGATAAATATGATATACTCATTCCTTTGGCTTGAGCTGGATGGGGTAGAGGAGACGACAGCTGGATTGTACTTGCCGGCTCATCCCGTGCGCTAGCCAATGTTGCTAACACTGAAGACAGAACAGCCAAGCACACCAGATTATCATTTTGAGGGACAAGAGCATGTTCAATCAAGAACTTCACTGCTCCCATTCGTGAACGAGGTACGAGTGCAGAAAACTCCTGCAACAGCTGGTTTTCAATTTCTTTGGCGTATTTCACCACGATTTGTTCCTCGTATTGTAGATCATCAATTTCTCTATTCTTCAAAAAATGTACCGCCTTCAATAACCCAAGCCAAAGATCATGTTTATGAGAGAGTATATGAACTTTGATATGACGAGAAATCTTCCATGAGGAAGTTAATAAGGCATGAAAACATAAAACTCCTTGAGATAAGCTGTTGAATTGTCTCTCACTCATACTTCTCTCCCAAAACTCAGGTGTAAGAAGAACCAAGCAGATAAACTCCTGTTGGTCAACGCTATCCTTGCTCACAAAAATTCCCTTTTGTGTCATCTGCAAATAATGCAAAGCCTGTCTTCCCCAGTTATTTGGTTTAATAACACCTTCTTTTCCAATAGTTGAAGAAACAAACGGTCTGTTCAAATGATCCAGAATAGCTTGCTCAAAAGACCTATTGATTTCAATCGGTAAGAAAGGCAAGAGATAGTCTTCGATGGATGACCATGAGTGAACAGCGTCCACTTGGTTATTCAACGTTTCCTTTCCCTCCTCAAGCCCTTTGGGTTCAGAATCATCATGACTGGTCTGAATTAAGAACAAAGAAAGGAGTCTATCAACAAGGCAAATGCCACCATCTTCTAACAAAGAGACAATCATCTCCCTTGTCATGCTATTTCTCTGAATATCTTTGTCACGCATTACTAGCATAATCATTGATAACTGATACCAAACTGCCATTGTTATGGTGTTATCATGGAGCCAAAGTTCTTTGACTTTCAACAACAGCTCTTGAGAGAGTTCTTCCAATGATGACGCTAGATGAATGCTAACCAAGTATTCTAAGGAATCATACTCCTTGCTTTGCTTCTTTATCGAGTTCAGTTTTTGCTTTAAAAAGGTCTCTCCAAGATCTCTCAAGATTTGGATATCATCAGAAGACCAAACTACATCTTCACAGATAAAGGCATTCTTCAAAATCTCCTTCAATGGCACCACTGATCTCATCGCAAGACTACTACTGACAATAATCTGTAAAAACTCAAGATAGCGATCACAGCTCTTCTTCAATTTAACTAATACAATCAGCATATCCCGCCAAGTGTTTATCCACTCAGAACTGTCGCCAATCAAATAGTTTAGTAGTTTGGATAGCCATTGGGTGTGATTATTCATCACAGATTCTATTAACAGGTGCAAGTTGGTCGATATGCTCTGAACAGGAGGTGTCAAGGTTATGGCATGATGTAATAAATGGAAAGCACCAGCCAAATCATCTTTCACTGTTGATGACTCCAAGGTTGTAGATCCCAGCAAAATAGTTAGATGACCTTGTAGAACATGAATAAACTTTTGAGACAAAACACTTTTAACGACAGAGTCAGTCTGTTCTAGACTATCGGCAGCATTGTCCGCTTCATGCAACAGTGACAAGAGATTGCGCACCATATGAAGTGAAGGTGATGGTGTAACTTCCTCTCCGAATCCATCAAACAAAGGAGACCAAAATAGGTCAACCCATTCATTTCTTCCCAAAAATTGACCTTGTGATGTGGCCCGACTCACCAAGCTGAGAGCAGTGATTATAGTTGATCTCAGTTTAGCCTCAGCTTCTTTACTTCTCTCAATCTGGCCTCTAACAACTACTTCTCCTTCTTTCAAAGGATTCAAACTGACTTCTAGAGCGCTGTCCAGTAGATCCTTCAGCAATAGTATAAGTTCTCTAACTCTTTCCATATTTGGTGATAAACTGTCACGGGGAAGCTCAGCCGACGATTTTCTCAGCAGAAGGTAGATTCCAACCTCCAACAGAGCCACTAAACTGCTAATCTTGCGATATGAACTAGCTGTTTTGCACACCTTCAACCAGTCAGCCATTTGGCCTATTAGAACATGGAAAACTTTGTTTCCCTGACTCATCTGTTGACTGCTGACAGTATCTTGTAAATCATACACACCCGCACAGAAAAGAGGAAGATTGGCAACAAAAGGAAGCAAATGATCAATCAATGCCTCTATATTGGATGATCGAAGAGAAAATACTCTCTTCACGATATTCCCAATGGGTAAAGATACCCAGAAGGAATTCAACCCTAGAGCTTTGGGCAGATCAATCCAAGCTTGTAATGCCTGGTCTAAACCCATGCTACTATCCACTGCATTGTCTAATCCATCTACAAGACACTTTGCAACCATGGAGACATTATCTGACAGTAAGGTTGGTTGATAAGCAGCTGCTGCAATCAGCACCTCAAAGACAGCTTTACGCACTGCCCACATCTTACTGCTACCATGCTTAAGTAGAGTTTTATCTGCTATAAGACTTCTAAACGTATTTTTAAAGATCTCATATGATGGTGAATTCTCATCACTATTGGAAACTGCCAAGATAGAGATAATCTCCTTGAATGCTGTGATATTCGACTGCAATAGACGATCCTTTTTCTCTTCCAATTCTTCTGCACTATTGCCCACAGACAATTCTCTAAGTTCTTGATCACTGATAGATAGAAACTTCATGGCATGGGCCATAAGGGCATGGATGAGGTGAAGCACCACAGGTCTTCTCTTCTTTGTCGGAATAGCGGCAGTGAAAGCATTTCGAAACCTCTCAGAGACTTCAGGAACAGGATCACAAATTAATTGAAACCATGGACCGATAATATCTTTCATATGAGGTGTCAGTGCTTGCTTGTCTTTAGAGACTAACACGGAGAGCAATTGTCCCAGTCGCTCTCGTACGGTCCACTCATTCTCCAAGGCCACTTTTCCAAACAAGTAAGTGAAGAATGACAAGAAGTCAGGTATTAAGTTGCCTTCACTAGTTGACTCTGATGATATAATTTGAGTAATTTCTTGAATGGCTTTCACTTTAGTTACCATGTCCTTCTTGAGTGCCTTTTTGCAACACATTCCAAGTTCTGCATGCGTTCCCGGATAGATAGGAATGCCCGTACTACCGATATTCTTATCAATAAAGTTAGTAGAAGAGCTGGCATTAGTAATGTGAGAAGAGGTTGCTGTAGTGGAGGAGTGAGTTCCCATGACATCAGAGAAGGAAATAAAACCAGCAGCTGCTAATCCAGTCTGATTGACTTTCTTGTCTTTCTTTCTACCATTACTTTCAGACATAGTTCTAACTAGAATAGAATGAAGAGAGAAGTAAATGTTGCAGAGTTCTTGAGAAATGTATCAGTACCACCACCTGTCTGATCTCAACCAATGACAACGAAGACGATGAAACTTGAGAAAGCTGGGACACCAAACATTTTGACTTTTCCTCCTTATAAGTGTTTATGTCATATTTACACGCGTTTCTTGGGATTTTGTTGGGGTGGGGTGGGGTGTGCACATCAATTGTCAATTATTGCATATTACAAATCTACTTCTTTAAATATGAAAATGAGCCATGCGATTAGAGTCATGTAGGGAAAAGGCATCCTAAAACATTTTAAACGTTTGATGCATGTTGAGGCACAGCATCACCTTTTGTCACAGCAGATACACGCATGCAACAAATTACCCAATATACCGCACAGGCAATAAGATTCACACCCACAATAGGCCCAGCTACTAAGGCAGCCACACCTCCTCCAGACAAATGGTTATCATAACGGTGACCATCATCCTGCTGGTTGGGGGTTGTTGGAGCAGCAGAAGGAGCCATTGTCGGAGCCAAAGTGGGAGCAATAGTAGGAGGAAATGTGATCATTGCAGTAAGTTGAAAGTCGGTTTGACTGCTCGCACCATAGATTGTATAGCTCGATCCTGCACCTTGATAACTGACTACATTGACACACAAATTGCTGCTCCAATGAGAACATCCTGTTGACCATCTTTATCCAAATCACCAGCAAAGGCGACAGCATATCCAGTTTGTGCTTGATCGCCAAAAGCGCCTTTAATAGAAAATCCTTTGGTAAATATCTGACCATCATTACCATGACTGGTCAGATATTTAACATCAATAAATACAGGCTTGTTTAACTGACCATAAACCACGAAACTAGCCCAGTACCAGGACTGGCCACCAAAACATAAACTAAGCCATCCTAATTATAGTCTACACCACCCGCGACAGACCAACCTAAGCCACTATAGGTGGAGTGGCTCTCATAGATTGTAGTGTAATCTCCTGGATTGGTTAAGAGTAAGTGGGTTCTGGAAGTACCATATGCTCCCTAAACCACAAAGACTGGACCACGTGTATAGGAGACTGAAGCGGAAAGAACCTTGGTGACAAGGAAATCGTTTATACCATCACCATCAAAATCCCCAGCCTTAGCCACAACACTAGTCCTCGTCCACCCGGATACCATGTATCCGTCAGTGGCAGGGATATAAGATGGCAAGTCATAGGAAGTCGTGGATTGACCGCCATAAATTACCCAAGCCATTCTAGCTTTAGATCCAATCAGAGCATTAGGATAACCATCTGCATTAACATCACCTAGACCAGCCACACATCATTCTGATTCCAACCGATGAAGAGATCTTCACTAGCAGTAGTGCTACCAGGCAATGTCTGATCACCAATAGAAGCAATACCATAAATAACCCAAACACCGCCAGCATTCGTGTTTTGAACACTTGTAGTGGGAGCAGAAACAATGAAATCATCGATGTCGTCATCATTGAAGTCCCCCCAGACCGCTCACAGAGTATCCCAGTTGATATCCACACCACCACCAGCTAATGTGAAGCCATTAGTAGAAGCAAAAGAAGAAGATATTAAATCCAAATCAGCCGAGAAAAAAGCCTTGCCAAAGATGACAAAGACTTGACCACCAGTACCAGCAAAAGGGGCTCCAATAGCAAAGTCTTGGTAACCATCATTGTTCACATCTCCCACATTGCTGAAAATCAAATCATGGTCATCAGCAGAGGAAGCATCTGCTACCATAGTCTTCAACCCATTGCCATTAGCAGCACTGATGGTAGCCAGATCCAACGCACTAGCAGAAGAGGTCGCTGAGCCGAAAACCAGATAGCCATAGGCCATTTGGCTGGCATCAATGCACAAAAGCAATTTGCACAACAAATAAAACCCCACTGCACCTAAATCAATCCACAGTAAAGATGAAATAGGACTAATAGCTTCGCGTGGCAGTGTAGAAAGCTTCTGCACGGCGGGCGATGTCTCTACCATCCATCGCCTCTCCTCCTGCCTGGTCGTAATAATAGAGATAATGGTGGACACCAAACATGGCAGCCAAATTGCCATAATAGCCACATCCTACCATCTGAACAAAACACAAAACACCATCACATACTTCTTATCATGCTACCACAATGAACTTACCATTCGACCATCGTATTGACCAGTGATCTCCACTACCACACTCTCCGGCTTCATGAAGATCGTGTTCGTCATCCCCGCTCCATGTAAGCCAATCAGCAGATCTGTCTGACGATAGAGCTCCACCTCGCAGGCTAGACAATTGGCTGTTACTGTCACGCTATCATTCGCTATCAATATCTATACAACAGCAAGAAGGTGAAGAAGAAGGGCGAGCAGAGTATGCGATCAGAAGAGATGAAGAACGAAAGCAAGGCAAGCAAGCATAACCAAAACACGATAACCACAAACCTGAGAAGTAGGAAAGGCATCATGCAATGCATTCGTCAGAGAAAGTGACGTGGAATAATTCCATGCACGAGAGGCATTCAAGCAGCTCGCATCTTCGCAATGCCTGACCTGTACCACGATCACCTGCAATCACAACACACACCACATCATCCCATCAGAAACCTGGACATGCAGACTGCGTCACCGCGCGAATACGCACTCTTACCTTGGGATGAGTGAGAATTGGAGATAATGCCAAAGAAGATGTGCTGACAGAAGACCTATCAACGCTTGATGTCATGCTCCTCTCTTTCACTGGAGGCCAAACTGTGAAGGGGAAGAAAGGTCTCCATCTCTCTGCATGTAGAATCCTCAGATCCAACGCCTTGGTTGCAGCTCGCTGCAGCATATAGTGAGCCAACTTACGCACTTCCAAAGCATTCCGAATAGGCAGTCCACAAACCAAGCAACGAGGAATGAAGACTTGTTGAGCGATAACAGGCCCTGTGATAACTCGCTTTGGGTCTATTCCCAACAGATCCAGAACTTCCAGTTTCATTTCAATTGCTCGATTGATGTCAGTGGGAGTCGTGAGCTTTCGCTCTGAAGCTCGAAGATGGATCTTCATCAATGGATTGGCTTCGAGAAGAGGGAGATAGTGAATGAGACGAGCCAACCCATCGATAAGGAAATGATGGTAATTATTGTCCCATAAACTGGATACTATCATCACTTGCTCAGCATACTTCCACTCTTCCCAACCCGCACCTCGACACAGACTCATCGTGTGATTGTTGCCTGTAGTCGCCTGCGAGGGAAGCAAGGGAGAAGTGGGAGAAGTGGCAACCTTCCAGGAAATACCATTCCTGTTCAGATCGGCTTTGCACTTGTTGTACCACTTGCGTCCTATAAACTTGAATACTGTCTCGCAGCCTTCTAGACACTGAAAATACCCACAGCGCTGGGCAACCACGCCAGCTTCATGAATGAGCACATGTTGTTGCATGACCAGATAGAAGCCAACCGTGAGATTGCGCATGCCGTCATAGACTGAGATAGGATTTAGTAGAGATGCATTGTTCCAAACCAAGCACTGAGTTTTGTTTCGTCGTGGATGATGAAGAGGATATTGCCAACTTTTTGTTCTTTCCCATATCTGGGCCACAGATTGCCCCTTTACGATTCCAACAGCCAGTTTCTCATTCACTTGACTCAAGGTGGATGGTAAGTGAAGAAACTCCCTCCAAGCCTCAGCTTGATCTTCTAGAGTGGTGAGATGGACAGAGAAGACGCTTTCTTTCTTTTGTGAGGGAAAGGCTGGGTGATGCTTGACTACTTCATAGCTGCACTGTCCGAAAAGGTTGGAGATCAAAGAGGAATCTTCAACTTGACCATAGATTAGACCTTGTAACTCAATCAACACCCATACAAGCAGTAAGATCATCCACTTTCTTCTTTCTTGACACTTTGTTATCAAAGCAATTTGCTGACGATTAGAATGTTCACATCTGGCGTGTGCCAAAATGCACGACCGCGGCAAAATCAACGACAGCGTTTCTACACTGTGGTCGTTGACTTGTCGTTGATA
>VKHL01000142.1:3604-72937 GCA_015146655.1 Ochromonas danica
GTATAGTACTTAGTATACTGTATAGTACTTAGTATACTGTATAGTACTTAGTATACTGTATAGTACTTAGTATACTGTATAGTACTTAGTATACTGTATAGTACTTAGTATACTGTATAGTACTTGTACTGGTATAGTACTTAGTCTAGTGGTGACAAGTAGACCACTATACAACTAGACTACTATACTAGTAGACCACTATACTAGTACTATACAAGTAGACCATTCAAGTACTATACAAATGGACTAGTCTAGTGGTGACAAGTAGACCACTATACAAGTACTGTACAACTAGAACTCTATACAACTAGACTACTATACAAGTAGACTACTATACAAGTCCAGTGTGCACTGACCACAGCCACTGAACCTGGTACTAACAAGACGTGATACGAAACTAATTCCATTGTTATTGTACTATTGACTACTGACTATTGAACAAACAGAGGGATAAGGAATAGACTTGAATCAGGTCAACAACGCGATATCATGAGACAGACAGACATCTCTGATGATTGTATAACAACATAGTTTAGTTTAGTTTAGACTGGTCTAGACAATGTTGTTACAGTGTGTTGCTACAGTGTGTTGGATGATGTCATACTAGCACAGTATGAGCTACTGTAACTAATCTAACATAACATGCAGTACATAACTAGTCTAACACGATCTACATTGCATGATATTAAACTAAACTAACTAATCTAAACTAGTCCACCTCAGATCCAACACAGAAGACTGACCGATATGACTGACATACAATGATACATAACGACAATCAAACTACTTATATACTATATACTACATGCTATATACTATATGCTATATGCTATATCTATATACTACATATATACTACATGCTATATCTATATCTATATACTACATATATACTATATGCTATATACTACATGCTATATCTATATATATACTACATATATACTATATACTACATATATACTATATACTACATGCTATATACCATATGCTATATACTATATGCTATATCTATATCTATATACTACATATATACTAACACCTACACACATACTATATGCTATATCTACATACTATATACTACTTATATACTAGTCTATATATACTGTAGTCTAGTCCAGCTACACACACACTCACACACTCTCTCTGCTGTATGCTACACACTGATTGACTCTAAAGATAGACTGACATTGACAATGACAGTTTGTTCTATTCTATTGTATTCTATTGTACTCTATTATGATATAGTATTGTACTCTATTGCATTGTATGGTATTGTATAGTATACTGTGGTATTCTATTCTATTGTACTCTATTATACTCCATTGTACTAAATACTACTACTATAGTATAAACTGTTAACTACTACATAGTATAAGCATGTAGTATACACAAGAAGTGTTGCTGGTGAGAGTCTTCTCGATCACAACGACTTGTAGTAAAGCGCGATCTCTCGCTCGTCTTCGCCTTCTAATGCCTTGAGATACTCTTGGCCTTGTCGCCGAAGCTGGTCGACATCACCATGACCATCACTATCACTACCATGATCATCATGATGACTGGTGAATGTTCCGCAGCGAAGGAGCGCCTCGCGGCAGAGTTGGCACGCCTCGGCCAGTCGCCCCTGCGCCTCGAGCAGTCCACAGAGAATGAACATAAGAGAGACGTCTTCAAGCCTCTCCTCCTCCTCCTCCTGCAATACCATTCCCTGCTGCTGCTGTTGTTGTTGTTGTTGTTGTTGTTGTTGTTGTTGTTGTCTGGTGAGAGTGAGTCGAAGCAGAGCCTCAGCCTCGCTGTACTGCCCACGCTCAGCCAGGCAGAGCGCCAGTGCTCGTCCACTGCCAATTGTGTCCTTGTGGACCTCTCCGAGAGCCTTTTCTCTCTCTGCCAGGCATTGGCGGTGCAGCTGCTCGGCAGACTCGAAGCGCCCCGCACAGAACAAAGTCGCGGCGAGATTGTGTCGCGCCTGCAGTGCCGAGGGATGAGAAAGGTCGAGGCGCTTGAGACGCGTCGCAAGGACTTCTCGATGAAGGCGCTCAGCCTCGTCGTGCTGCTTCTGCTTGGAATAGGCCACGGCGAGGGAGTCGAGGATGCGCAACGTCTCGTCGTCGCCTTCGCCCAGCAGGTCGCGGCTCTGCTGCAAGCAGACCAGGTAGAGCTCCTCGGCCAGCACGTAATGGCCCATAGCTAGGTGGCGGTCAGCGGCCTCGAAGGCCATCGCCCACGAGGCTGACCGACCAAAGCCACTGCTTCGCACATGTTCATCGCTATCTTGGTGAGAGAGACTTGCTCCTGCACCCATGGCTCATCTTCCAAGCTGGTGACTCAACGCTGATGGGATGAGTCGACAGGATACTCTTACTCTAGCTAATGATTCAATTCATCAATAGACTAGCCCAGGACTGGAAGGGGAGAGCCAAATCTCCAAATCTCTAGATTCTGGCCGTTATCAGTCAACATGATGATGTCTGTGTTGGATGTGGAAAGGTCGAGTGATCCTGCTCCTCCTCCTGCTCTTGCTCCTTACCTGCTGCTTGCTAGGAGGGATTGGAAAAGAAGCAGAAGATGAATACCGCGCGCTGCTGGACTTGGACCAGCGGATCGACTCTCTGCGGTCGCGTGCTGCGCGTGTCCCTCGTCTGTCTTCCTTCGTGGACCTCTCGCTGCTGCACCACCTGCGAGAGGAGCGCTTCAAGCAAGGCGATTGCTGGAAGTCCATCGCCTATGCAGACCTCGCCTTGGACCAGCAGCCCTCGCCTCTCTTGGCCTCTGCGCTGGCACTGCACAAGGCGCGCCTGCTGATCGATTTGGGCGAATTCGACGCCGCAGTGGCTGTGCTGAACGACTTGATCGCGCGCCTCGAGCAAGAGGACTCTCTCGCAGGTAAGAAGGCGTCCCTTCTAGCCGCGGCGGTCTTCACGATCGGTCGCGCTAAAGTCAGCGCAGGGCGACTTGTCGAGGCGCGGCCGTTCCTGCGCCATGCGCTGCGCCACTCGCCCTGCTTGCACCAGGCACACTATCAGCTGGCCTTGACTTTCTCGCGAGTGCAGTCAAGACCTGACGTGGAAGTGGATAACGTCACTGCCGAGGGTGTGGCGGAGGAGGTGGAGGCGGTGCTACCTCTCGTCCAGTTGAGGGAGTCTGAGGTGGTGCTTCTCGACGAGAAGGGCGAGCACTCTCTCTGTGCATTTGATGCGGACGAAGACTTCTATATGGAGCTGCTCGGCTCCTCCGAGGAGGTGCGGGAGGGCGTGGCGGTGATCGCCTCCCAGCCAGAAGAACGCCTTGGCATCGTGCGCTCCGCTCTCTACTGGGCGCTCTTCACCCTCTACGATGGACCACTAGACCACCCTGGGAAGGCCTGGGAGTATTTGCTGCTAGCGCGGGAAGAAGACCGCCACCGCCTGCAGTCGCCCTCGGCGGTGCGCGCCGTGCAGGAGGCCATCGCTGCCAGCGACCATGTGAGAGCTTTCTTTGGCCCTGGCTATTGGCCTCTTCGGGAAGAAGATCAAGTGGGCTCTCCCTCGGAGGTGCCAGTCTTTATTGTGGGATATTTCCGTTCAGGTAGCAGTTTAACAGAGCACCTCCTCGCTGTGCACGAGGAGGTGCTACCCCTCGGGGAGCAGTCGCCGTTCACATTAGCCATGCATCCTCTGCAACGCGATCTGCTATTAGCTGTGGAAGGAAGGTACCAGGAGAGTGCCGCCACCACTCCCGAGGTAGAGGAGGAGGAGGAGGTAGAAGAAGAAGGCTGGACAACTCTCAAGAGGTTAAGTGCGCCTCTCAAGTTCCATGGCGAGCGAATTGTCCAGCAGATGCGCGAAATGCTTCTTCCGCATCTTCACTACTTCAACATCACAAGAGTGCAAGCTAACACTCGCTACTCGATCACTCAAGCCCGTAGCTTCTCTTCTCCAGCACAAAACCAGCGCATTGTGGACAAAATGCTTCTCAATTATCGCAATATCGCTCTCATCCACTTGGTCTTTCCGCGTGCCCTAATTATCCACACCGTGCGTGACCCCCTAGATACAATGCTGTCTTGTCTGAAGCATCGCTTTGGAGAAGTGGTAGCCTGTTCGATGGGCGTCGATCTCGCTGTGCAGGATTACGCTGCCTACCTCTCGACTATGGACCACTTTCGCCGCACTCTACCGCGTATTTCCTATCGTGTTCGGGACCCCACCACTTCAAGTGGTTATCGAGTAATTCGCCGCTCCGCGCTTGTGGACGTGCGCTACGAAGAGCTCGTAGCTCGACCTGAAGCTGTTATGCGAAGGGTTTTCGCGTTGTTGGGTTTGCAGTTCCCTGGCAATGACAGTCTTCATGCTTTCCACGCTTCCTCGCGTGCAGTCCGCACCGCTTCCTTCCTTCAAGTACAGCAACCCCTTTACACTCACTCGGTAGGCGGTTGGAGGAAGTATGCGCAAGGTGTACAAGATGCCATTGTGCCTCGTCTCGCCCCGCTTGTGAAGGAACTAGCCGCTCGTGATGCGCTTCCTTTCAAGAAGTCCAAAGTGCCCATGAACTGGCAGCTGGATAGCGCCTTCAACTACACGGCCTACCTTCTTGCTCTTCGTTAGCAATGACTGTGCTTTGTATGGTCAGATGATTGTGTAATGCAATAATGCAATAGACATTCGCGTAGGATGCTTCATGTTCTTTCAACGTTAATAAGACCAGCAAAAGGTGGGTGGAACTAGTGTGATGAAGGCAACAACTTGTTCTGCACGAGCGCCACATCTCTCAAGTCCCTGCGCAAGGTCTGCGCCAAGCCATCCAATCCTTCAGCCTGTCTCTGCAGCGCCTGGACCAACATCTCTAAATCTTCCTCTGCTATCGTCTCCTCGAAAGCATCCTCAGCGCGGTCTTGTAGAGTCTACAAAGGGCAAAGAGGATGAGGGGAGAAGGACAGATCTTTGGTGGGCAGTACCTGTGAAACAGAGAGAGCCTGAAGCTGTTGAAATGGTTTCTCTAACCGCGCCAGCAATCCTTGCAGCTTCTCTTGGAACCTATCGTGTCAGAATGCAATCAGACCTGATGATGATCACCACACAACCAATGAACAATGAACTCGCCTAGCCTCCGAAGCTTGTAGAGGAATACCATGACCACGGAGCACTTCTAACCGACGCATTGCTTGGAGCACACCTTGCAATAACCCTCTCTGACGCAAAGCAAGCACTTCAACACGTCGTCCGAGCTCTTGTTGACTTTCATGCGCTTTCTCAAGAATCTCAGAGACGCGATTGGCCTGAGCTTGCGCCTGCTCGAGAGAAGTTAGAAGGCCCTGGAAATGATTTTGCAAGGCTTGTGCGCCTGCTTCTTCGACCATAACATAGCGCTCCGGGTCGACGTTCAGCTTCTCTGCCTGCTCGAAAAGCGGATGGACCAGCAGACTCGTGGCCTGACCCTGCTGGCCAGCGCTTTCCCGCGGTGCCATATATACAGCTTTGAATTTACAATCTTCGTTCCTCCGCACAGGTTGGTTGGGCTGCGTAGCGCTTACGAACCGTCCGCTGGCGTCCTGGTACGGCGCGTAGGCTGCCTGGATCTTCTGCAGCGCCTGCGCGATGGGACTTCCCGCAGCCTGGGCCGCTGACAAGTTGGTGTTTTGCTGAAAGTTGTTCAGTGTAGTGGAGGCAGCGGGTTGAAGACCAAATGACTGACTGGCAGCGGGTTGTGTGGCGAGGCCGAAAGCGGATGGAGCAGTCGAGGCGGGCGCTCCAAAGCCAAAGCCAGTGCCGCCAGACAGCGAGGAAGTGGGAGCACCGGATGAAGATGAAGCAGGATTAGATGGTGTTCCAAAGCCAAAGGAAGGCTTCGCAGCGGGACTGCCAAAACCAAAGGAAGGCGTGGCGGTGGCAGTCGAGCCAAATGCTGACGGCGCTGGGGTCGTGCTGGAACCAAATCCCTGTAGTGGCTGAGATGGCTTGGTCAAGCCAAAGCCAAAGCCTGTGGATCCACTCGTAGCACCAGTTGCTGGCAAGGAGGAGAACATTTCCTTCGCTGTCAGTCAATTCTGCTGCCCGACACCAGACTGCAGTTGTGTAATAGACTATTTCAGATTGAACGGTATTACGCTATTTACAGTGTGTTAGAGTGTTACAAACAATGATTGAATGATTCTATAAAGCTAAATCAAGCGATTCCAATAATATTCTATAGCTAAAAAGCATATTCCTGGTAGGACAAACATAGTTTGTCCCTCATTATCCAGGGCAACACAAACGATAGACATACAGCTGGAGCAGCAACAGAGCAAAGAATGAGAATGATTGCCACAGGCGAGGAGTTGCCACCTCGCAGTGGAGAAAAAGAAAGCCAAACCAGGAGGAGTACAAAACGACTCGAACTGTCAAAAACCACAAAAGTGTACCACGATGTAGGTATCAGGTCATGACCTTGATAATGACACTAACCACACAAATATGCCACAAATAACGATGAAAAATACTGGCATTGACTGCGCCTATAATCTAATGAAGGCAATCGATGGTCTGATTCGCACAAGAGAAAACCAGTAAAGGGAACAGAGAGGAGATGATGAAGACAACTCGTCATCAACAACAAGTCTATCGTGTCCCTCACAGTGGAGAGACAATAGACTCGAAAACCTCCCAAACAGAGAAATGAAACACATAGATAGAGAGAAAGTGTGAGAATATGAAGAGAAGAGGAGAGAACAAGTGAAGTCTATCGTGTCCCTCACAGTGGAGAGACAATAGACTCGAAAACCTCCCAAACAGAAAAACGAAACACATGGATAGAGAGAAAGTGTGTGAGAATATGCAGAATGGGACAGAAAAAGCAGTGAATCAGAAGAAGAAAAGAAGGAGAAGAAAGAAGAAGAATCAAAGAGAGGCAATAGGAGGAACAGGGAAAATGAGAAGGACTTAATCAGTGGATTCAGTGGGACGAGTCTCGATCGCTGGCGCAACTTTTGCTGGGCTGGACTTCACGAACACTTTTCCGGGGCTGGCAGGCACGCTGCCACTGGCGACACTTACTCCACCTTCAGGTTGAGAGTGGCTAGCAGACTTTCCACCCACGGAACTATGGCCACCCACAAACGGCGCCACAAGAGAAGACAATCCAGGCACGACCGAAACAAGACGTTCGATTATGGTTGGAGCACCTTTCTTGCTGCTTGCCTTCTTGCGCTTGTTGGCTGCATAACATATCGTAAGCATACGCAAACATTATCCAAACTATCTCTGAATACAGATATTACAAAACACGAATACTCACCATTCACCACGTAGGCCTTCATAAACTTCTCCTGCTCCTCCTTTGAAAAGAACTGTCGCTTTTTGGCTACAAGATGATAATATAAAGCACTGACAGCGAAAAATATGATGAGGGTATAGCCAAGATTCTGACTGTCATCCTCATCGTAAAAGATCCAAACAAATGTAACAATAAAATAGCCGATCACAATGAAAGCTCCAGGAATATGAAATGGACTTCTCACATGACGTTCCAAGTTGGAAAATCGAGTACAGAAAACACAATAGGCAAGCATCAATCCACATGTTTGTATAGTGGCCAAGAGCGAACACATACGAGAGAGTTTACGAGAAAAATCATCGATTTCATAGAAACCAACAACGAGAAGAACATACGCGAGAAGAGAAGAAGCCGCAAGAGCCATTGTAGGCTTGATATCACGCTCTTGTTTATCTAGAGCGCCTCCTTTCTCGCTCAAGTCATTCTTTCCTTGAGAAGCAACAACACTCTCATCCTGTACCTGCTCCTTCGATTGAGACATTAAGAGGAAGCGAGGCAACAGCCCAGATCCGGCCATTGAGCGCACCTGTCTGGCTCCTCCATAGAGAAAACCGTATCCACTTCCCCAAACACCCGCAATGGAAAAGAGACAGAGATACTTGGTTTCGACAAGAGGAAAGACTTGTTCAAGACCCACATTGTAGCCATACATGTAAAGCACCAATTTCAACGGGTTGAGCACATATGAGCGCATAGCAACCACTTCAGCATAAGAAATGAGAATCATGGCAATCATCACATAGAGCATGGCAAGAGGTACAACATGATTGGAACGGTCATTGGCACAAGTACGCACAGCATCCACTCCAGAAATCAAGTACAGAGACAGGGAAAGCGTTTGAATAAAATCTTCTCCATCTTTATTAAAGTCGTTAAACTTTGTCCCCAAGTTACCCACGTCTCCTATCTTAATCGCACCAAAGATGAAGATGAACTGAGTTAGCAAGGTACCAATGGCAAGAATGCCCCACAAGAACCACAGATATTTGGTGCTCAAGGCAACAATCAAATTTGCAAAACCAAAGTAAGCCAACCAAACCACTGGCATGTAATCATCTCCGAACTCGAAGACTGTTTTCAAAATGTAAGCAAAAGAAAAAGCATTGAGGATGCTAAAGAGCACATATTTGGCTGCCTCTGCCACCCCGATGTAGTAGCCTATCGCAGGGCCAAGAGTGCAGCGAGAATAGCCATAGCAGCCTCCAGAAAATGGAATGATAGAAACCATCTCCGCGAAGCTGTAGGTTAAGATGAAGTAGGTGACGGAAGTAACTGTCAAGCTCACAAGGAACAGATAAAATCCATAGACGGCGATTCCTGAACCACAAATCAAACATACATTGGTTTATTATTTACTTCGCGCTCGCGTCCCATACAGTACAATCAGACTTACCTAAATGCCAATTCACAATTTGCTTTCCAGCGATAACGCAGACTCCTATCAGAGAAAATCACGTGAAATTCCGTTGGGAGAAAATTGAACGTAATGAATCTACCTAGAGCATAAATATATGCCGCCCCGGAATCGCCAAAGATGTTAAAGAACAAAGAGCGGGATTTGATCATGGTTTGGAGGAGCAAAGAAGTCCAGCAGGAAGTGGATGGGATGGGATGGGATGGGATGGGATGGGATGGGATGAGAAATGAAGTGATTGAGAGTCGTTGTGGTCGTCATCATTTGGCGCACACAGTGAGACAGAGACAGAGACAGCCAGTAGAGGGGGGGGGGGTCCCCTTGCCGCTGTGCGAGTGTTGTCTGCTGATGTCGCACACGCACACGCACAAGTTTACGTGAGATTAATAATCTCTGTGTTCAATTTTTATTGATTTTCGCAGAGGCAAGGTCCGTACTGTACTACACAGGTCACGCGTCACACCGGAAAAAACAAAAAACTGCCTCACGCTTTTGACACCCACACAAGACTGCGACCATCTCAGTTGAAGATGGATAGAATATTGCTTCATTAGAGTGTATGCGAAACACGGTTTTTCGTTTGGCGTTTGGCGTTTGGCGTTTCACGAAACGGGAAAAGTGACCGAAACGGGAAAAGTGGTTTGAAACGAAAATCCTTGATATCTTTCTATATTGTATGAAATTAGTCCTAAGAAAGCCAGCACGTAGACTTTCTATGAAAAGAAGGCCTATGGCATTGACAGAAATGAAAAAAAATAAGGCCAAATGCATCAAAAGCACCTCGACTTGCTGGCAGCCTGCACAACCTCAGGAAAAGTGGACTCCTTGCAGAGCGAAGCTTGCAGATTGTACTCCGTTGGCCTCTATGAACTAATGATAGGGACTTTGACGCATGCAGATGTGCATATTCATCATGCGCTCGACCATTGAAGGACCATTGATTCTTTTGACGGTTGGGATTACTGGAATTTCTTCGAGACTCGCTAGCAAGACCTTCCCAGACTACTGAAAGCGTTGCAGATCCCTAAAAGAGTAGTACTGAGCAATGCATCTACCATGGTTGGTGAGTAGGTAGTACTACTCCGTGGACTCTACGAGCTCGTTAGTGGAGCCGACCACAATGATATTGCTACTTTATTCGGTAGAGATCACACCCAGCAGAGAAGAGCCTTCTAGGTTTATAGACCATATTTATGATCATTTTCTTTACTTGCTGACTGATAACCTGCAGTTATTATCATAAATCGTAGTCGCCATCTTCATCAATCAATTCCCCTGTCGAGTCCACTACGAGGCCACTCTTCTTCCGCTCTTCTTCTTCTTATTGTTTTTGTTGATGAATTCCTGCAATTTAATGAGAGCTGTGGTGGCGACCTCCAACAACATTAAGGTCCCAAAGCCTGGAGAGCTTGAGCTACCATTTTGAGGCGTAGAAGGCTCTTTTTCGTCTTCTTTCTTTGATCTATGATAAAATAGAAGAATAAGATTACTTACAATGAAGAAAATACTAATTCTTAAGCATTATCCATTTTGTTTTGATACTTGGGAATTGAAACGAAAAAGTTGGCTTTTTTCCAAAGTTGAACTGTGGTTTCGCATAGCACTGAAACGAAAATGCGTTTAAAACGAAATTTCTGGAGTTTTTCCCGTTTTCGCATACACTCTATTGACTTGAATTAACTTACAGCAAAACATCGAGAATGATTTATTCGATCTGTAGAAATGCGAGGGTGGCGCGTGCCTAGCGAATTTTGTCGTTCGTACAAGACGTTCTGCCTCATCTGTACGAATTAGCTGAGATGTTCAAGAAGGCAATGAGGAAGAAGAAGAGAACTGAACCAATCTTCAATAGAGATAGAAAAAATGCTTTGACAAAGATGCTGTCGCTGCCTGATTGGATGTTTAAACGAATGTTCCGAGTGGATCGACCAACGTTTTACAAAATTGTTGACAAAATCAGACCGAAGCTGCAGAGAAATGAAGAAATGGCCAAGAGAAACAAGAAGAATAGCAAAGGCATGGTTATTTCTGTGGAGCTTAAGCTTATGGCAGCTCTAAGATATTTAGCAGGCGGTATGATGTGGGATATTGTGTGTTGGCTTGATATTGCACCCGGCAGCTTTTACCAGGTACTTTGGGAAACGATGAAAGCAATAGATGAATCGTATGAGATATGCCTATCCCTTAGACCTGAAGATTTGAAGCGATCAGCAGAAAAGTTTGCTGCTATTAATCGAAATAGTGCTGAGCAGTTTTATGGTTGTGTGATGGCAATTGACGGCTGGGCAGTGAAGACCAGAAAGCCTTGGGCAACGGAGGTTAAAGCGCCATCGCGTTATCGGAATAGGAAAGGAATGTAGGCGTTTACAGTGCTTGCAGGGTGTGATGCTAAGACACGGTTTTGTATGTTCACTACCAATTATGCTGGCTCAGCTAATGATATAATGCACTGGCAAACATGTAACCTTTATCGGAAGGTTATTCAGGGAGGATTGCTTCCCTTCCGTTACTTTTTTATTGGTGACGGAGCTTTTTCCTGTGAGCAACAGATGCTGACTCCTTGGTCAGGGAGAGGTCTCGAAGCCAAGAAAGATTGGTTCAACTATCACTTGAGTGTTCGTCGACAAGTTATTGAAAGAGCTTTTGGTTTACTGACGCAGCGTTGGTGTATATTCCACCGTCCATTAACTTGCCAGCTGCATAGATGGACTCTTATTGCGCATGTTGCCGCAAAGCTTCACAATATTTGTATTGAGATGAATGATACACAACCAACGCACAGATATTCTCCTGATATTCAACCAGAAGACAGATGGGAAGTTGTTGAAAATATACAGCTTGTTCTGGCAACTTGTTCTGGCAAATCATAGCACCACTCACGCATTTCAGTATAATCAAATATGGCAATAGCAAGCTTTGCCCAAGCAGCAGATTTGTCTGCGAAATACACTGACCATTCGGAGTAAACGTCAAATCCTCTCTGCTGCCCAGAACGCGTAAAGTTCTTGGCTATCTGGCTTAGCACTTTCTCCACTCTCTTAATATGACTTTTAATCCATGCAGGGTCCCTTTCAAGGATGTCTGGAGAGTTTGGATCAATGTGCTTGCAATCATTGAAAAGGGCTTGGAACCTGTTTCCGTCTTGCAATGGGTCTGCACATGCTACTTCGCCTGTAGCATTGCGCTTGATGCAAGGATTCTTGCATAGCTGATTAAGCTCAAACTCAGGATCCCTATTGTTATAGTAGGTAGCAAGAACTCTGTATGGCTCCGTTCTTTCCATAGTCTCCTCATTACCCAAATGTACAGCATCAAGTTGATCCCGTTCCATACCTTGACGGATTGCTGTTAAAGCAATCACCGCTTGTGGAAGCTTCAAGAGATACAGGAGGCGCACGTACTCATTATCGGAAGCTAGGTCCTGACGCATGTTTTCGCGAACACTCGCTACCTCAGTCATGGCATTTGCTTTTTCTAGTACTGAAGCTCGTTCGTCAGGAGTGAGTACTTCCCACAGTTTATAAATTTTCTTCGCCTGCACCTCTGTGATTTTTTCCCAATCGTCATATCCACTCTTGGGAAGACAGTACAGATTTTCTTTACCGGTAGCATCGACAATCCGCTTTGTAACCTGCTTCAACTGCAAAAGTACGTGCAGATGTCTCACCCGAGCGTCAGCATGAGTCCAAAGGTTCGATAAAGCTATTTTGTGATCTAAGACGGCCGCCATTCTAGTGATGTGTTGATGTTTCAAACATCAACACATCACTAGAATGGCGCCGTCTTAGATCACAAAATAGCTTTATCGAACCTTTGGACTCATGCTAATGTCCGGATGTGGGGGGGGTTGGGGGGCTACAGTAGAGGGGAGGTTTCCGGCGGGTTTCATTGATCCAACGCCACTCTGCAATCAATTACACCTAAATTATGGCCATCATATTTTAAAAGCACTCAAAGTTGATGGAAGATGGTCGATTATAATGGAGAAGGCCGCAAAGACTCCAAAATGGTATAGCAAGGGCAAACATTAGCCTTATCTTCCCACGGTGATTGTCCGAGTTGCTGTTTACAAGCCTTCACCAATGTCCAGAAGTCACCCGTGAAAGCAACAATTTCCCTTCAAGCTGTGGTTTTAAGACCGTTTACAAGTCCACAACTCAATACATAATCTAAATGACATTCGCTAAACACTTGATATATCAATACAGAGCAGACACAATAATAAAGTGCTGAATACAAACGAGTCATATGAGAAACGGCCCAAACTGACGAGTGGTACAGCATGACAAAGCAAGCATGAGATAATAGGTATTGATTGACGATATATCACATAAAGGTAGATAAGATAAGAACCATACAGTAGCGACGGCTCAAAGAGTCTCCAGAACTGCTTCCGCGCATCGGGGTTGCAAGCTCTTCGCTGGGCTGACCTTGTTGTTGAAGGCATGTACCCCAACAAAGGCACTCTTCTCTGGCAGATCCGCTGAGGCAGCACCATCTAGTGAAGAGGAACTGTGACGACTCAATGATTTCTTGGATGTAGCCTTCCTAGTCAACAACAAAGAAGAAGAGAGTCGCTCGATGATCTTGCCCATCGAAGATACTTTCTTCTTGCTGCTGCTGGTCTTTCGGCGCTTATTAGCTTGAAACCAAAACCACAGTTCATTATTGTATACTGAGTATGCAGATTTTCAGCACTTACCGTTCACAATATAGGCCTTCATGAACTTCTCCTGTTCCTCCTTCGAAAAGAACTGATACTTGACAGCCACCAGGTAATAATAGAGCACACAGCCAACGAAAAAGAGCAATAGAGTAATTCCAAGTCCCTTGCGATCATTGTCAAAATAAAGAGTGCAGACAAAAGTTAAGGTGAAAAAGCCAATGGCGATTACAGCACCCAGCCAGCCGAACGGACTGTTCACTTGACGATCCAAGCTAGAAAAGCGAGTATAAAATACAATGTATGCCGACATAAGAGCTGTCGCCTCAATGGATGATTGCAGTCCACCCATGCGGGAGATTTTAGTAAGAAAGGTCGGAACTTTGTAATATCCCACAACAAGCAGCACGTAGCAGATGAGAGAACAGACTGCAAGAGCCATTGTAGGCTTGATCTCATGCTCTTGTTCGTCTAGTTCGCCTCCTTTCTCGCTCAAGTCATTCTTTCCTTGAGAAGGAACAGCATTCTCATCCTGTACCTGCTCCTTCGATTGAGACATTAAGAGGAAGCGAGGCAACAGCCCAGATCCGGCCATTGAGCGCACCTGTCTGGCTCCTCCATAGAGAAAGCCAAAACCACTACCTAAGACTCCCGCCAGAGAGAAAAATGTAAGAAATTTCTGCTTGGCACTTGGTAGTATCACGGTCAGTCCCAAATTATAGGTGTAGGTATAGGAGATCAATACGCGGGGGTTAGGGTAATAAGCTGCAGCTGCGATCAATTGTGCAAAGGCCAAAAGAATAGTGAAAAGCACAACATGTAGAACTGCCAGGGGAACTACTTTGTCAGACTTGTCGTTTGCACATGTGCGCACAGCATCCAATCCAGTGAGGAAGTAGCCGGCATAGGGAAGGACGCGAAGGAAATGCTCCGCATTATCATCAAAAGCATTGCAATGCGCATTGATGTTTTCGTATTTTCCTTTACTTATTGCTCCGATGATGAAAATGGACTGCGTCAGAACTGTTCCCATAGCCAGCAGACCCCACGACCACCACAAATACTTCGTTCCAAGCCCGACTACAGCATTTGTCCAGACGAAAAAGCCTAGCCAAATGACAGGCAGCCATTTATCTTGGAACTCATAAACGCTCATAAACATCGTGCCCACAATATACGCGCTCATGACCGTGTAGAGCAGGTACTTGCTGAGTTCCATCATTCCAGCCACAAACCCGATGGAAGGACTTAAAGTAACCCGCGAATAGCCATAGCATCCACCAGAAAATGGAACAATAGAGACCATCTCGGAAAAGCTGTAAGTCAGAGCGATGAAGACAATGGCTGTGACTGCAAGGGCCAGAAAGAACAGCCAGAAGCCATACAATGCGAGGCCTATGCCCACAAATCATCTTGGTGAGCATATCTCATCAACTTTAAGATTTTAAACGACTTTACCTTTGTGCCAGGTGGTGACCTGCTTGCCATTCATAATGCATAGACCTAGAGAACATATCTTTCATCATCAGCCCTTCGAAGAGTCAGTCAGCGATCGAAAAGATATCCCTTACCAAGTGCATAAACATAAGCCGTGCCAGACTTGCCCAAGGTCTTATTTAAGCCCTTCCAGGAGAGTAAAAACATGGTATTCAATCTAATTTCTAATTGAGATCTCAACAGAGATTGGAGCTTCAATAGCTGCCAGAGGAGGTCGGAGGGGATACAAGATAGAACTCTTAAATATAGGTTTTAAACTAACATAATGCCCTTCCTGGCTTTGGTGGGAAGAAGTCGCACGTAACAACCACACACACAGCAGCCCATACAGCAGCCCATACAGCAGCCCATACAGCAGCATCACACACAGCACACAGCAGCCCATACAGCAGCAGCGGGAGTGTCAACAGAGCAACTCAAACAAGAACATCATGCATACAAGACAATAAATTTGGTTCAGCTATTCATGGTCCCTATTCCATTGTGGTATGCTATTCAGCAGCTCTAATGGTAGACAATATTGGCCAAGAACCAGATAATTTTCAAGCAGTTTCAACCCTGTAAATCACAGCCAATTATAACAAACAGAAGTCGCTCTCAAACAGAAGTCGTTTTAAACACAAGATTGAACTAAATGGGCAACATGAAGCGCTTGGCAACTTTGGCGGCGATGTAGGACGATGACTTCAACAGGCCCACAGTGAACAATCCCTTGATAGTCTGCATGCTGGCAGACCTAGCAACAATAGCAGCTAACGCGGCGCGTACAGTAGAGGCCACCGGTGGTTTGCACCGCAGGTACTTCTGTCGGCTGCTAATTGATAGCATCCTTCGTAACGTACCAGGCATGTTGACACACATCTTCCACCTTGTCTTCTGGTCGACTTCTTGTCGAAAAGTGTAGTTCAATCCATTCACGCGCAGAACCTTTGCATCTTTTCCCACGAGGTCAAAGGAGGGGTTGTAGAGTGATCGATATTGCGAGATGATGGGAGAGACCAAGTTTCGCACTTTCTTCGGGTTTTCTCCCACCAGCATGCGCGGATCTCCCACGTAAGACAAAGAAGCTACGGTGGTGAACAGCTCTATCTCAGTAAACTTCTCGGGCAGAAGGAAAAGCGCAGCGCGAAGAGCTTGTTCGCGGTTCTGTTCCATCGCTGTCTCGAGGATCTCGTTCGTTTGCAAGATCTGCACTGGCTTGTGTAATCTGCCCGCGATGTAGAGGTCGTTCCATTGGTTGAGGTCTTTGAGCGCATGGGTCTTGGAGATAACGCCGTATTTCATCAATCGCCCGGCTTGAGGGCCAGTGGGGATGGAGACGTAAGCATTGAACCAGAAATGGGCTGGGAGAAATTCTTGGAAGGAAGTAACGAAAGATGGATTCATGGGAAGCAGAGAGGAGTAGTGGGAGGGATTCATTCGCATATTCTCAGTGTGCCAAGAGAGCGAGTCCTCCACGACTAGAATGAGATCAAGCATGGGCAACTCCGCTGCATGCTTCTTATAGTTGTATCCTCCCTGCTGCACTGCACCAGAGCCATAAGTGAAGGCGAATTCGACCCTTGGGAAGATGGCCAAAAGAGCAGAGACATCTTCGTTGATCATCTTTTCTGTGATGGAGAGTGGTGAAAGGGGAAACGGGAAAGATGCTTTTTGAGGCGCTTTTCGAGAGCGTTTCTTGCCCTCAGCAGCAGAAGGGGATAGTGTAATAGAGCAATACTTGGTGATAGTGTTTTACGTTATTATCAACGGTTTCAGATAAAATGAGTGAAAAGGAAAAGGAAAAGGAAGCGCTCAACTACAAGCTGGATGTACGGGTTTATGGACTTATCCAGCATAGCCATGACTCTCACAGCTACTTAATTGATGACATGCCCACAGGAGTTTCCCACGTGCTGGGAACATTACAAGTCAACATCCGCAGCCTGACCTTCCGGCAGCTTCGGCCCATGCTGGAGTACGACCGCAGCGGACACATGGACAAGCGCAGCTTGCTCTTCCAGGAGGCAAGATTCATCATGGGGCGGCTGCCCAATTTGTTTGATCGGCCTGAGAGTGATCGCTACAGCTATCGCCTCGCCTTCCTCAAGAAGGACAAGCACAGCGAGCTGCGGATGATCTCCCCGGAGGACGAGGACAAGGTGGTCGCGGACATGATTGGTGCTGTGGACTTCTTCTCTTTTGATCTCGCCATCGTTCCACTCTCGCAGATTGATCCATCCACTTCTCTTGACCCTGCTGGACAGCAGCAGCCCGTCGAATCGTCATCACCCTAGACTACATTAGACTAGTTAGTGTTAGACTAGACTGTAGAAATGCTAGACTACATTAGACTAGCCTACACTACACTAGACTGTACAGTACTGTATATAATAATAGTTATACAGCATCAAGTGTTATTGTGTGTTATGAGACAGAGTCTCCTAGACTAGGTATGTTGTCAGTCAGTGAAGTTTGGCAGATCTACAAGACGTATTCAAGATAAAGAAGTCGAGGAGATTCTTAAGAAGAATAAATGAATGAAGAGCAGTTCATTCACAATTCGAGTTACTACAGAGAAGATTCAGAGGCTATAATATCATACTGGCTAATCAGATAAAGAAGAAGAAGAAGAAGAAGAAAGAGCGCACTGCGGTCGCGACCAAGAGAAGAAGGCAATAGTTTTAGGAAGGTTCCAGGAAGTCCAACAGGATGGTCATCCAGGACTTGAAACATCCACACTCCAGTCACGACCTGGTCCGCATTATTATAAGCACTAGTACTAGCAACAAAATTGCTGGAGAATAGAAAAGTTTGAAACACCAGCCAGTTTGCCTAAGCGCTCAGTTAAGCAGCAACATAATTGGCAGCGAAAGCTTGCAACGCTTCAACTCCAACACGGCGACAGAAACCACCAAAGCTCTCATTTTCTGCTCCTTGTTGCTTCCATTGAACTAGCAATGGTTCCAAAATCGCGTCCATCTTTTCCCATCGTGCCTTGTTGGCATAGACAGAGGCGAGATGGGTGAGGTTAGGAGTTCCGCCAACCCAGATCTGGTAGCTATCAGGCCCATCACCCACTAAGGCAAGCTCGGCCATGTAGGGGCGTGCGCAGCCATTGGGGCAACCAGTCATACGCAGCACTATATCTCTGTCACCAAGCCCCAAACGGTTTAGCAATGCGCGCATATTCAACATCCAGGTAGGCATGCGACGTTCCGCTTCTGTAATGGCCAAACCACAAGTGGGTAAAGCTACGCAAGCCATGGAACGGCGAACAAGGTTATCAACTTCTTCGATAGGAAGGACGCGATGCTCCAATAGAAGACGATCGATAGCGTCACGATCCTCGACCTTGATGTCTTTTAAGATAATAGACTGAGTAGGTGTTAGTACCATGTCCAGGTTGTAGTCTTTGACCAGCTTGTACATTAATGACTTAACCTTTGCGTCTTTCTGAGCTCCAATGGCTGAAGAATCATAGTCTCGCACGCGACCTTGCTCCACATTGATACCCAAGAAGAGTCGACCATCGCCCTGCTCATGCCAACCCATCCAATCCTCATTTCTCCACTCAGGTAACTCACGAAAGGGTTGAATGGGCTTGCCAAAGTATGTCTCAACAAGAGAGCGGAAAGCGTCAATACCTTTCTCGTGAACAAGATACTTCATGCGAGCATTTGGTCGAACGTCACGGTTGCCATGATCTCTCTGGACGGCAACTATCGCCTTGCACACTTCGAGGATGTCATTCGCTGCAACGAAGCCCAAAGGATCCGCAACACGAGCAAAGGTGGATTCTTTCATGTGCGTGCGACCCATGCCTCCACCCACGTAAACATTGAATCCTTCAAGAGAGCCATCAGGACGGGTGAGAACAACCAGGCCGATATCATTAGTTAACAAATCCAAAGAGTTATCTCCAGGAACAGTAACTCCGATCTTGAACTTGCGAGGCAAGTAACGAGATCCATATATAGGCTCCACAGGGTCAGCAGTGATGACATTGTTTCCAGTTTCAGTGTGTAACACTTGCTGAACGTTGACATCGATCGGCAAATCGCGCAACCAATACTCCACATCGGCAACCTTTTCATCGCCTAGCCACAACTCCGTGAGAGCAGCAGACTGTGGCTTGAAGAGATCGGAGAGAATCTTGGCGTAGGTACGAGCATAGGTGTACTCTGGCGAGACGAAGGGAGCGGGTGTGCACATCACGTTACGATTCACGTCTCCACAAGCTCCGATGGTGCTCGATCCTTCCTTGATGATGGTAGAGATGACCGTCTTGAGGTCGCCTTTAACGACGCCGTGCAGCTGCCATGCTTGACGAGTGGTCGCGCGAAGATCTCCGATGCCATACTTCTCGCACAACTCGTTAAGCTTCAAATAAAGTGAGGGAGGGACCTCTCCACCAGGGGATTTGAGGCGAAGCATGAAGGTGTACTTCTTCTCAACTCCTTTCTGGCGCTTGTCTCGATCGTCCTGCATGTACGAGCCATGGTACTTCAAAATAACGACAGCGTCAGGAGAGACAAATATTTCATCGTTCTCTAGTTCACCGGCTAGAGGATCGCGAAGGTAATTACTTCTGTCTTTAATGCCTTCGACTTTAGGGAGCTTTTTCTCGGAGGCAGCAGCCGGAGGAGTTGGTGTGGAGGCTGTCATCTCCATCTTCGTCAAACGAGGGAGGGAAGTAGAAGGATAGAGGCGAAATCCCTCTACAATCTGTAGCCAGGCGAATACCCAGAGGATGGCCGAGGTCTTCATGTTGGCTGCTGATTAATTGTGGGCGAAGTGCCCAGCGGAAGCAGTCTACAAGGACAGTGTGCAGTAATCGAAATGTTCTTGTCGCAGTGCAAGTGCAGCAAAGCGGTGCTACGAGGTGAAGAGAGATTGTCCAAAAAGTGAGTTTTATCTCCCGAAAGTAGAGTTTACAGAGCAACAAGACCTTCTTAACATGCGGATCACAACATTGAAGAATGAGAGGTGCCGCAACACTTTGACTTCTTAATATTAGAGTGTATGTACAGGTGTAGTTGTGGTTGTCTGGACACCCTTGCCCGCTGGCTAAAACATAATTGTCAGTTGCGTATGTATGTCGGTTTACATAAAATACCCTCACTTTGGGACGCTGTATCTCCTTCAATATATCGAAATGCTGATTAGTTATTGCTTCTCCCAGTAGAAGAAGGCTCAAATAATAGACAGTATCAAACGAAAGTGAATGAATGGACCTCAAAGGTCATGAACGAGGAGCAACCAAGAAGTTAATGAAGTTGAGTGGAAGGTCTTGGTTAGACCAAACATCTACACATGTTAACTCTGAAATATTGATTGATTAATTACCGACTTTAGTCTAAAAGATTTCTATTCTATGGTAGCAAAACAAATAGAAAATCAAATCAAGCAACTGGAGAGCAGGTAATACGGAGTCAGTCACCATGCGAATCCATATCCCAAAACAAAATGCTAAAAAGCTAAATCAATTCAAAACAGAAGATTATAATTTGCACAATGTGAAACTCGTTTTCTCTTCTACGGCTTGATCTCGCATTGTATGAGATAGTGCACTTGGCTCTTTGGGGTTTACAGTGCATTTTTCATCAGACAATGCGGCACTAGCATTATACAATTGGAACAGCTTCAACCGTAGGGATCGAATGGTGGTGGTGATGATGATGGTGATGATGTTGCTGCTGGTCGTGAAGATGAAGTGACTGGGGCTGTAGTAAATGAGAGTGAGTCTGAGGGAGTAAATCGGTTTCGCTGTCTTTTCCCTCTTCCTCCACATCCACATCCAACTCCACTATACCAGATGGAACTTCAACTTCAGTCTGTTGTGCCTCGATGACGGCCTCATCACATTCTGTATCAGAGCCATCAGAGTTTCGACTGGAACTCATACATTCGTCGCCATTCTCCAAGATATTTAGCTCCACTGTGACATGACTGAGCTCTCTGGGCACAGCTGGATCAGTCGATGACGGGGAGAAAGAAGCATAGGCCGATATGGGCCGCTGAAGCGTCTGTTGGGCAGCGGGTCTTCGTGGGCAGCAAAAGTAAATAATCAAGACAAAACCAACGCTCAACACGGCAAACCCCGCCAACACGGCTCCAACTATCACACCAAAATGTACTGGGTCTTGTCCATCGCTCTGATCATCATCACCGTTATTGCCATTGTTACCACTGCCACTGCCACTGCCACTGCCACTGCCACTGCCGCTGCCTGTGTCTCCGTCATCTGAAGCAATGTTTCCTCGATATTCCTGTTGTCAACAGAAAACGATTAGCCCAACGACCAAACCCCAAGGTTAGAATAGCATAGAAAGCAGTAAAGCGGCAAACGAACCTTCGGCGTCACTGCACGAAGAAAGAGGTGGGAAGGGCTGAGCTGTTCAGTGGCCGAGGACTCACAAAGAAACGAAAAAGAGAGGACAATGGCCAAGCTCAGGTTGATCAAAGCAGAAAATAACACAGGCGGAGTTCGAGATGCTGACAAGAACTTCATGTGATTGTGTTGTCATAGACCTTTCCCAGTCTGAACCGCCGAGACCAACTTGAGGAAGAGCAGCGACATGTGCTTGCTGTTTTCTGAGATAAAAAACTGTTTTTTGGACGAAAGAGGAGCAGAACAGCTCATCACATCAACAAGTTACTCATCACAAGTTATGTTTTTATTCGTCACAGTCGATGGAAACCCACTGGTGAGAATAATCGATACAGTTGAACTCCCTTGAACTGCTAATAAGGGTGCAATATGCCAATTCTGGAGCTGTTTGCTGCAGCAGTCATTGGCGCCGTCGGTAAAACTTTTGTCGATTCCTTATGGACGACAGAATGCTGGCAAAAGTGGAATGTTCGCCGCCATTTGACCGTGGTGGAACCAATTGATCTTAAAAGTGGTGATATTGTGTCTTTTGAAGCCATTACAGACATTATTATCAGACGGGTCGCAAATGTTGATTATGGTGTTTTTGTACTTGCTGCTCCTCCTGGATCGGGCAAATCGACGTTTATTAAAATGACTCTTCCTAAGCTGCGGGAGAAGTTCAGGTACATAAAGATTTTAAGAGATGATGAAAATCTGTTCGGTATGAATATTCAAGAGTCGCTGCATATACCTCGGCGCTGCGCTCTATCAGAATATTTACCAGCTGGAACCCTCATCATCATTGACCAAATTGATTTACAGATTGAATCTTTGCCACTAGACGTGAAGGCTTATATTACGGCATTGGCAGCGGACAGTGTAAATTCGAAGAAATTCAAAATGATGTTTTGCGTCTCAGATCCCAACACCGCAAGGGAGATTCTGAGCTGCAACGGAGGTGAAAAAGTGCAGGAAATTAGCTGTCGCGATTCATTAGTATGGTCGAAGGCCCAGTTAGATACTTTTATTGCTATCAAATTGCCGCGTTTAAGCTCGCAGGAGATACAGAGATTGGAATCTCTGGCAAAAGTTTGCAGAAACTCTCCAGGTTTGATCGAAAAGGCTTCAGTCTGCGTCCACCAAAAGAGCATATCAGAAGGAGATTGGAAAACTCTCCAGCGCTATGCAGACACTCGCGCGGCATCCTGGGGCCTGTTCGCAACCATTTTTCAAGATGAAAAAGTCGCCCATGCTGATGATGTTCCGGACAACAAGGCTGGCAACACGGTGGTGACTACTCTTGAGGACGATGAGTGAATGAATATTTCGGTTAAGGTTAGGGTTAGAACTTTGTAATTCAAGAAGTAGACAAGAATATTCACAAGAGCAATTGTTGTAAATTTTGTTATTTATTCAAATATACCATGCCAAGTTTTGACTTTTGATCTGTCCTTGCTTACATAAATACCTATGCATAAAAGAACAATCCATTTTTCCTGTTTTCAAATGCCTGTATTGTCTTCCTTTCCTTGAAAGGTAAAACGGTGAATGCAAAGCAAAGTTGGAGGGACTTCCTCCAACTTGGTGGTTTAGCTGTTTATACTTGCACCACTCTCCTCTTTCGGCACAAATGGTATTGGCCATGATGTCCAATGAAACGTCAAAAACGATTCAAAGTCTCCGGTTGCCGAACTACTACAAAGTGGCGGTTGGGGAGATAACAGGTCATAGTCATACGTGTTGCAAAAACGACATTGATCGCATCGTGGTACTGGGTCGCCACTTTTGTGTCGGTGGAGACAGCTGATAGTGAAACCACAAAGGAGCCAGCTTTTCCGTTCGATAGCACGGCGAGATCTGGGCAAACTCGATATAGTCAGTTGTGGTTGAGGATGTAGACTGCGTCGAGGTTTCGCATGTATCTCTTTTTCCATCTCTATCTCGATTGAAGAACAGGACACAAGGATTCCATATCCAGCACTGCCACAAGAAGTTCTAAATCATCCAGTTTCGCGACAAACTCATTCACACAGAACACCTTACGACTCCCCAACCACTTATAAAACATTGCCATTTTATCATCCGAAACACTGCTAAACCCCTTTAGCACCCTGAGATCAGTTGAAGAAGACAACCATACTTCTCGACCACTCTTGCCAACACAGGCTATATCCAACCTTGACAAATCCTTCCATTCCAACCACTCTGAATACACGCTATGAAGAACATCTCTAGGTAGACACCAGACAACACTCATCACTTGAGTCGTGTGGGAACTTCTATGCATACAATCTGATATCTGATGGGTTAATCACAGACTTTAGTCTAATAGAATTCTCCATCGCTATGATCATCATCACCGTTATTGCCATTGTTACCACTGCCACTGCCACTGCCTGTGTCTCCGTCATCTGAAGCAATGTTTCCTCGATATTCCTGTTGTCAACAGAAAACGATTAGCCCAACGACCAAACCCCAAGGTTAGAATAGCATAGAAAGCAGTAAAGCGGCAAACGAACCTTCGGCGTCACTGCACGAAGAAAGAGGTGGGAAGGGCTGAGCTGTTCAGTGGCCGAGGACTCACAAAGAAACGAAAAAGAGAGGACAATGGCCAAGCTCAGGTTGATCAAAGCAGAAAATAACACAGGCGGAGTTCGAGATGCTGACAAGAACTTCATGTGATTGTGTTGTCATAGACCTTTCCCAGTCTGTTGTGAAGCTTGGCCAACCCAGATTGCTAAACGCGATTTTCAGACTGTTTGTCGTTTCCCCGAAGATACAGCAGCATGCTGCAGACAGTTACTACGAGATTAGTTGTCCTCGTAACGTGTTCTTTGATCAAAGAGAGAGTTTTCCTTGGGTGTTCAGAAATGGACTACGGGAAAGATGGAAACGAAAGCCCTGACTTAGCCAAAGTGGAGAAGCTGCTTCAGTCGTGGGCGACGAAGATCTGCGAGTCCACCAATGACATCGTTAGCACAGCCTTGGGCCGTAACAACGACTTCAGTTCGCAGGGAGCGCATGGGATCTTCGACGACATGCGTGATCGCCAGTCTCGTATAATTACGGTGAGTGGAATGAAGTAAATGCGTGCATGTCCGACTCGGATGGACTGACTGACTGACTGACTGACTGACTGTGTGCATGCAGACCATTCAAGAGGCACACAGCCGACAACTTGAGATGCTCAAGACGGCTGTTGCTGAAGAGCGCAAGGAATTCTCGCGAGCCCAACTTGTAAGTGACTGGCACACACACTCTCTTTCTTTCTCTTCCTTTCTCATGCGTTGTCGAGGACTATTGCATTAACTGCGACAGATCTTTGAGCAAAGTCTCAAGACGAAATATGACCATATCGTGGACGCGCTTCAGGAGACCATCAAGGCAGAGCATGACTCTCGACTGCTCCGCACCGTGAAGAGTCTCGAGAGTCAAGCTCGCCTCGAATCTGAGAGAGCGAAGCAAGCTTTCGAGGTTGAGCAAGAAGTGGAAGCCTTGTTGGCTAAACGTCTTAAAGGTATTATTGCTGACCTGCGACGCTCCTGGGAGGTCGAAGAGGCGGGTCGCATGCGGCAGATGGAGGACCGATTGCGCGCCAATTATAATGCCATGCTGGACCACATGGAAGCGCAGCTGCGCCTCGCGTTGCAGTGGCAAGATGATGCTGACCAGAAGTGGTTGGAAGAGTTGGATATCCGCAACAAGAAGCAGTTGGAGTCAGTGCGACTCTTCGAAGAGAAGTGTCGCCGTCTGTACGAGACGCGGCTGGAGAGCTATGCTGAGAAGACAAGAGCACAGGTGGCGGGTTATGAAGAGCAGCTTCTGGAAGTGGGTACTGCTCTGGCCGCTGAAAAGGCTCAATTTGAGAGTCGATTGAGGCGACTAAAGTTGGCCAGTAGCCGTTGGAAGATGGCCTTCCAGAAAGATCTGCATGAGAAGTACCGTGCCCTTTCAGATTCGCTCGAAGATCGTTTCTTGAGGTAACTGTGCTATACTACCTTGTTGCTTATTATGATCTTTCTCTAACTTTGTTGACCTGCACCTTCATCTAACAGCGAGATGGATGGTCTGTTGGAGGAGATTAAAGACCTCAGGGGACAGCTTCGTGAGGCACAACGCAGCCTAGAGCTGAAGGAAAAGGAAGTCGTCAAAATGCATGAGATGCATTTGCAGGCCTCTGATGGTGGTGGAAATCCACAGATGAAGCTTTCTCTTCAGCCAACAGGTATCGCGATGTCCAAAGTGCGTGCTGATCTTTGCCAGCGCTGGGACGAGTTGAAGACGCCGCCAGCAGAGCGCGTGGCTACTCTGTGTGCACTGCTCGATAATGCCTCCCCCACCCCCGCCGCACTTGCTCTCTACGAAAACATCAGCGCCAAGCTCACTGACCGCGTGCCCATCGCACAACTGCTCAGTCGCAAGCAATTCGTGGAGTACAAACTTAAGCTCTCCGCAGCAGGAGGAGGTGGAGGATTGAGCACGTCTGAGCGAGCAGATCTTATTTCTCAACTCAGCGAAGTGAAGAGCCAAATCGATCGATTGGCGCGAAACTACGAGAAGACACACAATGAGCCCTGCCTCTTGACAGGACTGGGTAGTGGGTTTGTTGGGAGTGGAGGAGGCTCAGATGCAGTTCTTAGTGCTTTCTCGCCTCTCTCTCCCAAGAAATGATTTTGTCTTAAAATGGGTTCAATATTACAAGTTTGAATTGCGATTGCGCCACGTTGATATACAGGACTTAGACTAGTGTACTATCAAGCGATACGACAGAGAAGGGTTCAATATCCTGTCATAACAATAACATCGCGCCATTTCATTCAACAAGTTTCGAATCAACAGCGGTGTGGTAACGTTATTATTGTTATTTCAATAGTCTAACTCGAAACTCCGAACACACGAAAACCGCGAACACCCGCTGACACTCCGACAGCCAAAAAACGAGTTTCTGTTGCTTCGCTCCGACACAAAACGCTTTCACTCACTCCGGGACTTGTTGCTTCTGTTGTGAGGGTGGATGGAATGGATCAGTCGGTCGTTCTGCAGCGCATTCTCTGCCTCATCGGCCTCATAGTATGCTCCTCTTGTGTTATCGTGTCTCTTTTTGTCCCTTGGGTGCGACCAAATGTACCCGTGCACCACGGCCTGTTCCGTGTCTTGCTTCCCATCGACCTTGGCTTGACCCGATGCTATAGTGATATCTGTCAGAAGCACTCTGACCTCGACAACTTTCTGAAAAGCCTACGGGCGCCCACGACGGCCCGCAGTGACCCGCCCAGTGCCTCCCCAACGCTCTCTCCCTCCAGGCGGCCAGTTTCCAGCGCTCCCTCCGCTGCCCCGACCTCAACCCAAGCTCCAACGACTGAGACGTCTCGTCTTCAGGGATTAGTTCAAAATGGAGAAGGAGAGAAGCAAAGCGAGACAAAGATCCCAAAGCTCCCTGTAAACTGGCTGCCCAAAGAGGTTCAGAATGGCCTCGATGACACGCTGACCGCTCAGGAGGACGCGGTACGGTCCTCTCTGAGGGCATTTAGGACGGCATCCATAGCCACACTAACTGTACTAGCGGTTGCGTTGCTTCTATTGGCCTTTCTCTTGCTTTCCCTTCTGTCCAACGCGCTAGTAACTCTCGGCTGGCTGACCATGTCAGGCAGGTCGCAAGGAGTCACCCTCGTAGTTGCATCCTTTTTCCTATTTCTTGCCGGTGCTGTATACATGTTGCTTACTTTCTTAAGGATCGATGGTGGGGCCTATCTGGATGGGCTATGGTTGGTCCTTTACGCCTCCCTCGTGGGACTATTTTGTGGTCTGGCGGTGGTGGTACTTCCCGAATCGTCGAAGAATGGCTATATAAGAGTGCCAGATGAAGCAGAGCAACAGCAAGATGAACATCGTGGTTGGTCAGCCAGAGGGAGCGCTAGCGGGCAGAATGTGGAAATGGTACCCCTCACGAGGCTGTTCCCAGCTGCGGGCAGTCGCAGTCTGTCGGCCGACCCGATTGCCAGTCTCTCGTAATGACAGATCGCACCATTCGTGTAGGAGTGGCGGCTCGAGTCTCGCCTCCATAGCCTGTTAAATGTTTGTATTCTGTATCATCGTTTTCTTTAGTTTATAAATCGTGTTTCAAACCTCCATCTGGTAATGTGTGCCTTTATCAAAACCTCGTGAAACCCGAACATTTGAGTGGAAATGCTGAAGCTGAATGCCAAGTTCCTTCCACATCCCACGAAGTGTAGATTACTACAGTATTCAAATTACATCCTTTCATTCTAACTACATCCCCAGCATATGTAGACAATATGTTATACTCTGAACAGGAGACAATAGAGTACTAGAACATACAACAATATACACGCAAGCGACCGTCTTAGCTAACTGTTAAGCACGGCAATACTAATGAACAAGTATACAAGGTTTACTGAACCTTGTCATCATTCAGCCAACCCAGTCTGCGGTAGATTGGGTCCAATTCACCCACAGGAAGAGTAATAAAGCTATTCTTGTTAGTCAGAAGAGCGGCCACGGCGCAATACCAAGCCAAGGCAGCAGCCAAGATACCGAAAATACCTCCTGCTCTGGTGCAGTAGATGTTGCCAGGAGATGTGTGGGTGAACTCACCAATGGACAACATCAAGAAGGTCATGAACACCAGGAAGAGAAGAGTCATGAGCGCAAGAGTTGTGCGATGGACACATAAGGTCATCAGCAAAGAGAAAAAGGCCCACGCCAGCAAATAAATACCCAACGAATTGCGCAAGTCGTTGTTGCTGGTGTAATCATCCAGAAAGCCAAAGGCCTTGACTGAGAGAGCAGCAAAGCTCATCCAGAAACCTCCATAGGAGGAGAACAAGACAGCACCGAATGTGTTACCAGTCTTGAACTCCCACATTCCTGCCAACAACTGGACAAGACCACCATAGAACATGGCTAAACCCATGACCACTCCATGAGAAGAAGCTCTCAGATCTGAACAAGAGCAGAAGAGAAGTAGTCCACGGTTAGCAATGAATACCATGAAACTCCGTGTGGGTGGGATATGGATGACTTACTGATGATAGCTCCAGTGTTGTACATGGAGAGGACAAAGGTAGTTAAAGCAAATCCACACAAACCCAGAGGAGCAGGGTTGGCGATGGTGGGGAACTGCTGAGAGAGGAAGCCATGGAGCTTCTCGGAATGCTGGAAGTACATGTAGGTGGGATTCTGTACCAAAGTGTCATGCTTTTCCACTCCCTCTTCAAGGCTCTCGAGTTGGACGTGTTTAACCTCAGTGGACATCTTTCTTCTTGTTGTTCTTGTCGAGTATTCTTCGATGAGGTTTTTGTTGTGATTTGTTTGTTATTGGCGGGTCGATTGTCAAGTTGCACTCTCGCATTTGCATTCTCCCTTCAACTCAGCCCTCTCCCACCACAACCAGACTTAGAACTCGTAAAAGACGACTTTGGCGCGGGGTCCAGCCTGGTTGCGTCAGTGCGGGTGCGGAGGGAGTTGACGAAGTGTGAAGCGCTCAACATGGTGTGTTGTAGAGAATTGAAATCATGTTGGGTCGTCAGCGTCTTGCATCGGTTGGGATGGCTGGGGAAGAAAATTGAAGAAGAAAGGATCTTCTACCACAACTGAAAGCCAAGATCTTCACAAAACATCAAAGCGAAAGATGGCAACTGAAGCTAAACACGTCCAACTCGAGAGCATTGAAGAGGGAGTAGCAAAGCATGACACTTTGGTACAGAATCCCACCTACATGTACTTCCAGCATTCCGAGAAGCTCCATGGCTTCCTCTCTCAGCAGTTCCCCACCATCGCCAACCCTGCTCCTCTGGGTTTGTGTGGATTTGCTTTAACTACCTTTGTCCTCTCCATGTACAACACTGGAGCTATCATCAGTAAGTCATCCATATCCCACCCACACGGAGTTTCATGGTATTCATTGCTAACCGTGGACTACTTCTCTTCTGCTCTTGTTCAGATCTGAGAGCTTCTTCTCATGGAGTGGTCATGGGTTTAGCCATGTTCTATGGTGGTCTTGTCCAGTTGTTGGCAGGAATGTGGGAGTTCAAGACTGGTAACACATTCGGTGCTGTCTTGTTCTCCTCCTATGGAGGTTTCTGGATGAGCTTTGCTGCTCTCTCAGTCAAGGCCTTTGGCTTTCTGGATGATTACACCAGCAACAACGACTTGCGCAATTCGTTGGGTATTTATTTGCTGGCGTGGGCCTTTTTCTCTTTGCTGATGACCTTATGTGTCCATCGCACAACTCTTGCGCTCATGACTCTTCTCTTCCTGGTGTTCATGACCTTCTTGATGTTGTCCATTGGTGAGTTCACCCACACATCTCCTGGCAACATCTACTGCACCAGAGCAGGAGGTATTTTCGGTATCTTGGCTGCTGCCTTGGCTTGGTATTGCGCCGTGGCCGCTCTTCTGACTAACAAGAATAGCTTTATTACTCTTCCTGTGGGTGAATTGGACCCAATCTACCGCAGACTGGGTTGGCTGAATGATGACAAGGTTCAGTAAATCTGTTTTATCTTATGGTTTAGATAGCGTATCGCCGTTGGTTAGTTTCATATTCTCAACGCGCTTGGGTTATTGCTCGATTGTTCTGGTCGTGTCCGTTTGACTGAAGTCGTTTTGCTTCCATATGTTTTACTCATATGGTGTAGAAGTACTTTCGTCTCGGGTTTTTGTTTTAATTTAAATTGAGAAACATAGTCTGTAATCTTTGTTGGGTGATTGATCATTATAGTACACTATTTCAGCCAGCGCTTGTAGAGCAACCAAGCGACAGCTGCAACAGAACCTGTGAAAGCTGCCAATCCGGCGGTCTGGATCACCATCTCCTGCCTCTGTGCTCGTTGTATGGCGAGGTGGTACGGCACGTCAGAGAAGGCCACCATGCTGTACAGTGGAGTGAACATTCCCGGAAGCAACTTTTGAATGCCTTGCTCGATGCGCTTGTAAGCAAGGTAGAGATTGGAATTGGTGTTGGAAGCCATGTCTTCGTAATGTTCGAGGCAGAGATCGGCGAGGGCATATGCCGCGGGCTGTCTCGAGGCAGCGAAAGATCGAGCGCATTTGCTGAGGTCGATATCTTCTAATCCATTTAGTCCCTCTAAGGTTCAACAAAGCACAAATGTTAGTTAGTGGGTGAAGTGGAGATGAAAACAATTCATCTCTGCTGTACCTTCTAATCGTTCTTGAATCAGCTCGTACAAGAGAAAGCCGTCTTGGAAGCCTGCATTCGCTCCTTGACCATAAAAGGGAACCACAGCATGCGCAGCATCTCCAATGAGAAGCACCTTCCCAAGGGCCCAGGGGTCAACGCGAACTGTCACCAGCGTACCCACAGGGTTCCTGCCGAAGTCTTCCACCACGGCGGGCATGTGCGCCAAGGCATCTGGGAAATACTCTCTGAAATAGGACAGAATTTTCTCCTTCCCTTCTTCGCTAGCAGCATCGTGAAGGCTGTCAAACCCGTGTAGACCAGTGTGAGGGGCGAAGAGAGTGGCTGTGAAGGATTTGTCTGGGTTGGGCAGCGCGACCATCATGAACTCTCCGCGCGGCCAGATGTGCAGTCCATTATGAGGCTCCAGAGCAAAAGCAGGCTCATTGTTGACTGTAGTAGGAGGAATGTTAAGCTCCTTGTAGCCGTGCTTGACGAAGGTCCGCGTGAAGTTGACTCGATGAGACTGCAGGAGATAGTCCCGCACCTTCGAATAGGCGCCGTCCGCCCCCACGACCAGGTCAAACTGAACCGTAGCCTCGGGCTGCTCTCCTTCTTTGACGATGCATGTCCCAGTCTTGTGGTCCACACCCAGCACGGCAGTATTGAAGTGCACAGTCACCAGCGGACAGCCCAGCAAGTGCCTGTAGAGGTGTTCGTTCAGGGCTTGTCTGCCTACACTGTAAATGGCTTCACCAGGCTGGCCATAAGGTTGGAACTTGGAAGAATGGTCGATACTGTGGATGACGCGGCCAGGCATGGCGATGGCGTCGGCCAGGACGGCCTCTTCCAGCGCCACATCCACAGCGCGCAACGCCGACAGCCCGCGATAGGAGAGCGCGAGGTTGATCGATCGCTTGGTGGGCGACGTGGCATTCCCGTGGACAGGAGAGGTGACGTCGCTGGCAGCGCTGGACAGCGTGTTGGATTGCGGGGCGGCGGTCGACTCTGTGCGCTCTCTCTTCTCAAACACTGTCACTTGGAAGCCAAGCTTGGCCAGCAAAGCCGCCGTCAAGCTGCCCGTCAATCCAGCACCCACGATGCCAACATGTCTAGGAGCTTTTGTCGCGGATTCCTTGCTCATGATGAAAGTCAAGCGATTTCTTTCTCTTTCCTTGCTCTTCCTTGACGTTAACTTAAAAGAGAGGAAGGGAGAAGTGAGGTGACTGTTAACTTAAAAGAAATGAACGTTAACTTAAAAGAGAGTGGAAAGGTCTACAAGAAATACTACTAGTACAACACAACAAACAGCTACACACAAAATTTAGAAGTTGTCTTCCTTTCGCAAGACAGTAGACCTTTATGTACAGGTGAAAGGACCTTCTCTATCGAAAGACACGGCGACAGCAAGCCAGAGCCTCCATGAGAAGGAAGTGGCCGTGGCGGGCGTCAGACAAATGGCTTCCCAGCACGCAGCGATGAGCCTTCAGTTCGCTCTTCATCTTATTCCAGGCCATAATTAGGCGCGGCTGTTCCTGTTCCTCTGCCGCGGTTGGAGAGCAAGGCAGCGCAGGGCCAGCGAGGACACTCTCCGTGAAGACGTAGTCCTCGTCTTCCTCCTCCTTCGCCTCGTACAACGCCTCGTTTTCAAAGCCAATCGGCGCTCCCGCGATTAAACCCAAGCATATACGAAAGAGAACCTCTTTGTAGTCGTCATCTTCTGCGCGCGACTGTTCCTGTTGATGCGAAGGAGAGTCTCGGAAATAGTTTCGAAGGCGACCCAAACGAGCGCAAAGGCCTTTGTCTTTCAAAGAAGCTTCTTTGATAAAGACATTCATGTCGAGTGCGCGCAGAATTAAGAGCAGAAGGGAAACGATCAACGCATAGAGGCTGCGGCAAAAGTGCTTCTGCACGGTGTCAACTGGTCGCGTGTGTTTGGCATTTGGAGACAGCGCTGGCTCGAGGTCTTCACTGCACGAGCTCAGAACGACACCCGCCTCGAGAAATAGCTTTTCCTCTTTCAGAGCTCTCTCGTCCTTAGCAGGAGAAGCAAAGAGCTTCTTAACAGTCACTACAACGCGATCGAAGAGAGGCAGCAACTCGATGCGGTAGTGCGCTCCCTCTTCCTTCACCCAGGTCTGCAGATGATCCATTCCCAGCAGTCGCTGTAGGTGTAACAAGTAGCCCGCTAGTGCCGAGAACCCCATGTTGATTTCACGGTAGTTGAGCTGCAGTGTGGGCTGGGGCACAGCGGCCATGCGAAGAGAATCCACGACGGCGTATCTCCTCTCCGCGTCCACTAACAGAAGGTCGTGCAACGGGCAGAGCGAGTACAACGTCACGCGACTGGCATCAGCAGGGGCAAGCTTCGATGAGTCAGGTCGAGATGACAGCAGCTCGCTCTCGCGTCGCGCTCTGTGCAACATGGCCAGGCAGTCCTCCAGCTCCTCGCTTAGAGCGTGGTTTTCACTCTCGAGGCAGGCGAGGGAAGGTACACCGTGTCTTTCCTTCTCGATTTTAATTAATTGCGCACAAGTGCTGCTGCAGGTCTCAGAGGTTCTTCGCAGTTGATCCCTCAGATCGCACACTTCCTGACGCAAGAGCGCAGCACGGCGCGCCGACTTCCTTGCATGATCAGGAACTGATGGAAGGGGAACTAAACGGCCAGCAACTTCCTCTTCGCTCTTATCAACGCGCTGACCGCTCCTTCTTCTGAGAGGCTTGGGCTGCAGCGCTCGATAGAAATCTCCGTGACGCTTCAGAGAGGCAGCCACTTCCTCCTGCGCCTTCTTCGAGCTTTTATCAAGGTCTATCAAGCAATCTGAGCAGAGAGAGACATCTTTGGAACTTTTCTGGTTCTGCAGCGCATCGGAGAGGATTTTCTGCAGGCGCACTTCGCGTTCGATCTGGCTTGCAGGACGACTTTTCAATTGTCGAGGAGCATTGCTGTGATAGTATGCTGTAATATCCAATTTATTTAACGGCAAGTAAGATCGAAAGAGCGAAGAATACTCGAGGAAGGACGACTCGTTCATCTTCTCCCAGACACAGACACAGACAGAGACAGACAAAGTGTGAGAGACAACGACAAGCAGCAACAGATGAAACTCGCGTTTATTGAAAAACTGCAGGTGTTTGTTGTGTGTTTGTTGTGTGTTTGTTGTGTGTTTGTTGTGCGTTTGTTGTGCGTTTGTCTGTGTCTTGTCGTTCTGCTGTGGGTTGGAATGGATTGGATTGGATTGGTGAGCGCCGTGACTGCTTGCCTCGTGACGATTTCTCCTGTTGTCGTTCCTTCCTGTGATACCAATTGATGAAGATCACAAAAGATGATGATGAGCTCGAGGGTGGAGTGAAATCTTCTTCTCAAGAGGTGGCAAAACCTGTGGAGGAAGCGCCTCCACTCACTCAGCTCTTCTGGCTGCTGGTCTGGATGTTCAAGTGAGTCCCTCCCTCGCTCCCAGCACTGCTTCCCTATGCCTGTGTACTCTATTTTCAACACCTTTGGCTGTTCACTAGCAACATCGCGGTGACCATTCTGAACAAGGCGGCCTTTGCCAAGGTGGACTTCCACTATCCCTACGCCCTCTCTGCCATCCATATGGCCTGCAACATCCTTGGAGCACAGCTCTACTTTGCCTTTAACAAGTGAGACAAGCTCTCTCTGTTCTCTTTCCTCCTCCTCCCCAAATGACTCTTATCTCTGTTGTCATCGACAGGTCGGTCAAGCCCAAAGCGTTGGACTTGAACGGACGCAAGACCATCGCCTTCTTCAGCATCATATTCTCCCTCAATATCGCCATTGGCAACACCTCCTTGCAATGGGTTTCCGTCAATTTCAATCAAGTCGCTCGCTCTCTCGTCCCAGTTTTCGTCATGGCTATCTCCGTTTTCTTCTTCCGGCGTACCTATTCCTCAGACCGCAAGTGGGCCGTGTTGCCTATTGTCGTTGGTGTCGCAATAGCTTTTTACGGAGACATGCGCTACTCGACGATGGGCGTGGTCTACACTGCGCTCTGCGTCTTTCTCGCCGCACTCAAGGCTGTGGTTGGCGGAGAGCTGCTGCAGGGAGATCTCAAGCTCGCGGAACTCGATCTGCTATATAAGATGTGTCCTCTCGCTTTTCTCCAGCTGGCCCTCGTAGCTTACATGAACGGAGAGGTGGGGGCTATTCTGCAGGACTGGGAGAGTCTGCAGGCCTCCGGGGCGCTGCGCATCGTGTTGCTCACAGGCCTCTTCTCCTTCTCACTCAACGTCTCGTCCTTCGTAGCCAATAAAGTCACTTCCGCACTCACGCTTTGCATCGCAGCCAATGTGAAGCAAGTGCTTCTAGTGGCCTTTGGCACGATGTTTTTCGGAGATCCCGTGGGCATCGTCAATGCGGCCGGGATCCTCATCGTCATCGTAGGTAGTTACAGATATGGAGCGACCACCTTACAGGAGAAGGCATAGTTGCCTCTTCCTTTGTTGTTGTCGCTGTATATAGTCAATAGTCTAGATTGATGAGGTTGATGTGGAAATAGAGAAGAAGCAAAGAAGACATGTAGACAATCTGTGTTTGTTAAGAAATGCTTAACAAGAACTCGCTCGCCGCAGTGTTGGGGGAAGGGGGCATATACTGTAATCTACTAGTTAGCTAGTCAGTTAGTTAATCTACTAGTTAGTTTGCTGAATCACCTCTTCCAAGGTGATGGTGAGAGTGAGATAGGTGTGGACGAAAGGATGTGTTACCGCCTCGATCGCTTGCTGTGTGCACGACCAAGAGCTTTGTCCAGCAACTTGGATGAATCGATTTTTCGCTTCAGGTCTCTGCTGCGAATGTTTCGCTTGTAACCGTCTCGTCTGCTGTTCTTCTTCGAGCTGTGCATGAGGACGTTCGCCTGCTTGAGAGCGCGCTCGAGCTTCGAGGGCTCAGACTGGCGATTCCTCGTCTTCCTCTCCTCCTGCGCCTCCTCTCCCTGCTCCTCATCGTCTTTCAGGAAGGCCTGCTTGCTTCCGAACCACGAGTCGTCCAGCTGGCTCTGCACGGACACGGCCACCGCCGAGCCAAACATTGCCTGCGTGGCCTCGTCCGCGTAGAGAGTTTCCTCCGCTTGCTCTAGTCCCTCGACACCTCCCTTCTCCTCTTCTTGCCCATCCGACCCCAAGGCGAGGTTCTGCGCCTTGAGCAACTCCTCCGACTGGTCCTGCAAGGTCTGCTTCTTGGTCTTGGCCATGTCCTTCCTCGCCTTCTTGTCCTTTATAATTTGCATGGCAATGCCATACTTTCTTCTCTCCTGCTTGCGCTTGCGAAAGCCAGTCAGCCAGGCCACCCGCGCGGCTTCGTCGAACTTGACCTCGTAGGAGTTGACGGGCACATCCTCAGAGCGCAGCCTCTTGGCGATGTTCTTGATGCGTCGAGCTTTCTTCTCTCGACGCAATTTGCTTCGCTCAGAATTCTTTCCAGACAGTCCGTGGTCGACTGCCATTTTCTCACAATTTCGCTGTCTAGCAGTGAATGAACACCCCGCCAGCCAGCCAACCAGCAGCAGACCGGTAAAAGTACGAATTTAACGAGTTATAGTCGACATTCTCTCTTCCAAACTAACCACTGACTGATCAATTGTAATCTCTCAAGTGAACGAACCACAAACCCTTTAAATAGAGAAGCGAAGGTGTCTATTTTCCTTTGTCTTTCTTCCCTTTCTTACCCTTCTCCTCCTCTTCATCATCATCGGAACTGCTCTCATCATCGCTGTCCTCCTCGTCTGACTCCTGCACTTCGTTCTCCAGCAGATTCTCGTCTTTATCCATGAGAATCCACTCTGGCTCACTCGTCGATATCTTCTTTCCAGCATAAGAGCGACCTTTGTAGACCGCTGAAATGGGAGTGTCAAAGCCTCTAATCTTGGCGTCTCTGTCATCGACACCGAGCGATGAGAACACACAGAAGCACAGCAATAGGAGACAGAGACTGTTACCTCAAGCGAGTCTCTCGGCGAATGTCCCAGCGATTCTTCGCGAAGAGTCCCAGCGCGAGGATGACTGCCGCGACGATCGTCACGCCCTTGAAGTTCGCTAAGGTCTCCACGATCATCTTCTTTCTGTTGAAGGCGCCTAATGCATCTGGAATCTCGTCAACAACCTACAGCAAGCACCGCAGCACAGCGCAGGGTTAAGGAAAGGACAGCGCATGGAAGGCAACGCTCTCTCACCGCCTCCACGAAGGACCTCTTCAGCAAGTTGGGGTCCAGCAGACGGTCCGTCTTGAAGAGCCAATCATCATAGGGGACGCGTCCATAGAGGTCCCAGCCAACGTGTCGCTTGGGGAGCGCGGCGGAGGCTGCGGCCAGTGCTGTGCGAGTGCCCAGGAAAATCGCGGCCAGCAGCGGCAGCAGCGGCCTGGCCAATCTCTTCACGCCAGTGGGCAAAAGAGACTTGGCTTTACTCCACTTAGACGCTATAGCATTGCTGGTTCTTACGACGAAAGAGAAAGCGGCTGTGTGGTGAGAGACAGAAGGCACACGATATGCAGAGACAGAAGAGGGAAGAGAAGGCAGAGGCTGCAGCCGACTCAACCTATTTGAAGACGAAGGCAGTTGGTTTCTAGCTAGGGGAATAAAGGATTCTGCATAAAAACAGAAGAAGACAAGGAAAAGTGCTATTGAAGTCTGCATGGTAGAGCTTTGCTTTTGTAGTTGTTGCTCGTCCTTTGAAGCGACAAGAAGGATCTGTAATCGTTATTTCTATATTATGGATACTGTGGAGAGAACAGTGAGGCACTTTGGCCGAGTGGTTAAGGCGCGGCCCTGCTAAGGCCGTGTGCTATGCATGCGTGAGTTCGAATCTCACAGGTGTCGAAATCTTTTTGCCTTTCCTCTTTGTTTTCCCCTTGATGGCATGGTTACTTGTATAATTTGCCTATCTTCATGATATCTGGAAACAATGTTTTTAATATTTGAGGCTAGTGGTGTGCTCTAATTTAGCGTTGTTTGGCAAGGTGATAGTGTGCTTTCAGTGGTCTGTTTGTCAAAGGAGGCGATTTCAAGGGATTATAATGGAACAGATGGAATTATTCAGCACTGATCAGGTCGAAGAGTGCTGTTACAGTGGCGAGGTCTCGAGGTGCGAGAGAGCTGTTACCAGCTAGTGTGTGGAGGAGAATGCAAGGAAGATGCGGTTTCAGGCTTCTTGCCACTTCTTCCTCCCATTCAATGTGTAAGTGTGGGACGATCTGGCGCAGGAAGGCTGTTTTGCCGAGCGCTTTCTCATAGTGCAGCAGTCGGTGGCGGGGCAGTGCCGGCAGGCGAGACTTGGCCACCTCCTCGAAGCTCTCCTCCTCCTCCTCAGAGGACGATTGAACAATGAGATAGACCACGCACGATTCACTCAACAAAGAGACCAGCTCGTTCAAGTCGCTGTAGTGCTTGTCGTCGTCCTGCAGAAATGTTCTCTTTTGACAGAAGAGGAAATGTTCAAGAAAGAGAAAGTCGAGCAGCGAATTAGCAGCTTACCCTGTCAATTGAAATGGCCACTTTCCCGTCCTTCTCGGGGATGGAGAACTTCTTGCGAAGAGTTTTGGAACGTGAAGATTCTCTGCGAAGTGTTTCGCTTTTGGCAGCCACGCAGTCACTGCAGGACTCGTCCCGCTTCCTGCCCTTGGACAAGGCGAGCACTATATAATAAACAGAGAGGATGAAGATGCCGAGAATGACCAGAACGCCAGCCATGATGATAACAGAGAAGTATCGCCTTTTGTCTTCGGAGAAGGGAAGTGGTGTTAATAGCCAAACAGCCAGTTGTCCAGATTCTGGCGCTGGCAGTTGGACCCCTTTCTCTTGTTTTTCGTCAAAAACCGCATCGCTGAAAGTGCCCGCAGGAGATCTTTCTCACTCGCTGACTCTGACTCAACCTCAGCTGTGAATGGCCATTGATCGCAAATGGATCAGAGGCCGGAGCACCATATCATTCAAGCTGCTCTGGAGGAGGCCGCGGCAAGGCAAGAGGCGAAGCCGTCGTCCTCCTCTCAGCGACAAGAGGACTGGATCTCCTTCGCAGACATCGCTGCCTCGCTGAAAGAGGTTTGCTACAAGGAAGGAGTCAACTCGTCTCTGGAGAAGAGATGCTATCAAGTGCTCTTGTTGATGAGCGCCGAGACGGAGAAGCAGTTCACGTGGTGGGAGAAGATCCGCAGATTGCCGTACTATTTGTCAAGACTGTCCAAGACCAACCTCTTTGAAGAAGCCTCTCTGCGAAGCTATTCCTCCGCCTCTGGTCGAGGGAGGAGTTCTGTTGCTTCTCCTGTGGTCGGCCTGACGGATCGCGGCCGTCAGCTCTTTGTGACGCGAAAAACGGCTAGCGGGACATCACCAGCCGCTTTGAGAGAAGGCGAGGAGCTTTCGATAATACTAAATGGCGGGGAGGCTGGAGAGATGACTCAGTTCTCGTATGGTCGGGGACGTGCTCGAAGCTCCTCGCCCATCGGCCACAAGAACAGAAGCATTTCCTTCCAAAGTCCCGTCGCTCGCAGCATGGCATTTGACGACGAATCGTCTATTCATCAAGCCCTGTTAAGGAGGTCAGAGAGCTTTGATGGCAGTCTCCAAGCATCCCGAGCAGGGTCTCAGTACAAACTAGCGGAATGGTATCTCGACAGCCAAGAGAAGAAAAAGAGACAAGCAGGGCAGGGCAGGGATGATCGATCTGAAGCAGTGCAGCACACAGCCACAGCAGAGTCTAAATCGCTGGATTTCCATACATCTGATCTGGATGCCTTCTCGCCCATCCCAGCCTTCGCCGGCAGCCAGAACACACTTTTCACAACCACAGCCACTGACACTGACAGAGTCACTGACAGAGTCATAGGTACAGCTACTGGCACTGGCTCTGGCACAGAGCAGACCTTGCTGCACAGCCCCAGAGAAGAGACCAAGCGTGGCAAGATCTCAGCTCAGAAGTTTCTTAATGACAGCTTTATCGGTGAGTCTTTCTCTCTCTTTCTGACCTTATGTCTGGTATTGATGAGCACTTCGTGACAGAGGAAGACAAGAAAGGCCAATCGGCGCGTGGTGGGTATAATGACTTCTCTCTCTCCCTCCGCAAAAGTGCGGCGATGAAAAAGTATCTCTCTGAAGGGAGAGGTATCTCTGAAGTTGATTCGTTGGTTGCTGTCTCAGAAGAAGGCAAACTCCCATCACACTCTCTGCTTCATGATCAGTATGGCAATTTATCCTCTCCCGCCTTCATGGGAAGGAGCGACAAGATCGAAGGGAAACTAAGTAAAGGAGAACGACACTTAACCTCTCCGACCTTTCCCCCTTTCTCCCTTGATCTCGCAGGGGAAGTGTCTCCGACTGTGAGGGAAGATGACCGTTTGGGGCAATCCTCTAGACCTTCTGTTGTCACTGTGGCGGCACTTCAGCAAGAGGAGGAGAAAGAACGTGTCATTCCTGTGAGAGGTACCTTTTCTTTCTTTCCCACTATTCCACCGCAAGAATTGTTTCACAAGAATTGCTTTGTCACAGGGAACTTCACGGAAATGTTGAAAGATCTCGATTCGGCTCCTATTTTCATTGCAGATCAGGATGCGGACCCTCATCTTGCGGTATCAAGTATAAAGATTCTCATGATATTTCAGAAATGGCTTGTGCTGATGGGCTCCAGAGTTCAAGGACAGCAGCACTTCTTGCCTGTGATGTTTCTTCGTCACTTGACATCGCTGGGAGATGATTTATCTCCTCTCTTCGCGCTTGAGAGGTGGATGAGAGAAAAGATGAAAGTGGCAGCACAAAGAGAAAGCAAGTTTGTTCTCTTCCGTCAATGGGCAGTGTTTACGGGCGTGTCTGCTGCCGGGAGATTGCATCACGAGAGAAGACTCCGAAGAAAGGGCTATGAGGCCTGGTTAGAGTTTCGACTTCGACGCCACATGAAGCGACAGACTCCTTTACAGCTTTATGCTCATAGACGATTTCAGACTCTCGAGGCTCGGGAAGAAGCTTCTTCTCCAGAAGGCAATCGAAAGAGCAAACGTGGTCAAGGTGTTCGCCAGAAGAATGACCGAGTTAGCTTGCGAGTCCTTCCGGTGCGCCACGTTCTTGAGAAGGCTCAAACGGTGTATAAAGCTCTATTGAGGCAGCATGGTTCATCATTCTTCCTACTGGATATGAGCACTTCATCTAACCGACACGGCGACTCTGTCGACGCATCGCACCGCAAATTGGTCAAACAAGCGGAGTATAACGCGTGTCAAGATCTGATTGCTCTGTATCAAGCTTTTCGAAGGCTGCTGACGCGCACCTACTATAGCAAGCGGTTCCGAGAAATCACTCGCAAAAGGCACAATCAAATGTATCGAATGGTTTGGATCGAGTGGTGTAAAGGATGGAAGTCCATAAATAACGATCTTCTCATTAAAGACGAGCAAGCGCGCCAAGGGTTTGCCCGCATTCTGAATATTCGCAAGGAACATGCATTCTACAAGCTGTTAAACAATGTCGAATGGTCGCGCAAGGAAAGAAAGGCTCTCTCCGCTCTTCGTGAGGAGATTCTGCAGCGCCGCGCTTGCATCCAGTCACTTTACATGCTGGCCATGCCGGTCTTTATTCGGTGTTTTATGCATTGGAAAGCGAATGCTGAAGTGACAGGAGTGAGCAAAGCGATGCGAATTCTTGCTCATGGCTGCTTTCGAAAACGATCTTGCCGTCGCTTGATCAAGCGATGGAAGGAATATAGTCAACGAGCGGCTTCGCACCGCGTGAAGACCTTGCGAGGCAGGGAAAGGAAAGCTGTTATTCAAGCTACTGGAACCAAATCATCATCAGGCCTGGATCATGGAGGAGGAGATGATGGGATCGTGCCTTACTGCTCCCGGAGAATCGGAAGGAAACTTGACGAACTCTCAGCCTTGAGGCATTTCTTTGACATTTTGCGATCGCGAGCGCAGAGACCGAAAATCTTTTCTTCTTTGCTGGAAATGAAGTTCTACCAACACCTTCGTTATTACTCGGATCTCCTGGACAATCCCAAGAGATACAAGGCGCTAACTCCGAGGCTATTCAGTCGAGTTACATCTGGTCATCAGCCTCCAGAAGAGTCTAGCGGCTCGAAGGGTGAATCAACAACAAAGCCGCCGCTTCTCATTTTCTACGATAAGGGCAGTTGCAAGCTGCGCATTATTGAGGTCCCTCCGTTTGCTCTGGCTTCGTCTTCTGTTGGATGTGACGACTATTTCGACAGTTCATTCCCCTTAAACCCTTCGATCTCAAGCTTGCAAGGCAAGCATGGTCCCGTGGTGAGATTCATGCTTTCTACTGCTCGTCGATTGGACGAGCTGTATGATCGAAATGCTAAATTAACTGCAGCAGCCGGTCTGTTCAGCCCCAGCAAAGGTCCGCTGCCAGTCAGTGAATACTTGGGCTTGTTAGGGAAGAAAGGAGTCGTTCAGCTGAGAGGAGAAAGTGGTGGATTGCCTTCTGGACGAATGCAGTGTTTCCTTCATAAATGGTTGCGATTCATAGCCAGTCGACGCTTCGACAAACAACTCAGCGAGGTTATCCGCCAGCGACATCAACGAATCCAGCTGAGTTGTCTCGTGAAAGCTTGGCATGAAGCGTATCGTACTCAAAGTGTGTGGAGGAGGATTCGTCAAGATCGCACTTTCAAACAGTTCCAACGCTATAGTTCCTCGAGAAGTGTCATGCACAAGTCGCAGAAAGTGGTCACCTCTAAGCTGATGAGGGAAGGCCTATTTACATTGCAAGCATTTCTACATAGAAACACACTGAGCCGCCTTGAAGCCAGCAGTTGTTTCTGCAATCGACTACTGGACGGTAGCAAAGGAAGATTCATCTCGTTTATCCTCAATACCGAGCACAGCACTGTATCAGACTTGGTCAAAAGGTTTTGCTCAACTTGTCTGTCTTTTCGCTTCGACAAAGAAGATGGACATCTTCAAAAGAAGTTTTCATCGTCACAACCGAGTCGAAACTCTTTTATGGTTCATGTGACTGTGAAAGGTCGATCCCAGGAGGTTTCCGCGACAAGTCTGGCTCACGCTCTTTCCAAAGCGAAAGACACTTTCCAAACTTTACGTCGAGCTCTGAGGCGCATTCTCGGCTTTTCCAGAAGAATGTTTTTGCGTCGTCATTCCTACGAGATTTGGTCGAATCAGTGCAAGTTGATAGCTTTTCGACGTCTGCGGCGTCATCGGTACTATGGAAGACTGCGAAAGCGCCTGCGTCTTCAGAAACTTCACGGTTGGATGTTATTTTGGAAAATGGCTTGTAGCCATCGTAAACACATCAAATTAACTTTGAAGCGACATGTTATGATTTGGCGGTCTGTCTATGCTCGAAATGTATATATGCGTGTTTGGGAGCATGCTTGGGGAAAGAAGATACGCTGGGCTATGGCCAAATGGTTGGCCTTCTGTAAGCACCAGGATGTGTGTGCGGCAAGAGCCCAAAAGTATCAAGAACTATCGCTTTTGCGATTGGTTACAAATCAATGGAGGATGATTCATATTGCTCATCGCCATCACAGACGTGCATTGGCGCGGATTGGTTGGGAAAGTTGGAAGTTTAGCACAAGACAAGATTTGGCCATTCAACAAAGTGAGACAAGAGGCACATTTTATCACACACTACGTCGATTAGAGAACTGGAAACGTCATTTGGTGGAAGCGGCTCGAGAAGTTTCTCGTGAGAAAGTGGCAGACGAGTGGTTTGTTAAAGTGAAACTATTGAAGGCCTTGGCGAAACTCTCTCCTGCTCTGGCACAACCAAAGTTCTTGGCCAAACGCAAGTGGACTTTGCACAAAGTACTGCAGCATCGCTACTGGACAGAAATTTCTCAATGGCGCCATTCTCAACTGGCCTCGCGTGTGGACGATTTTGCTGAGATTAATGTACGCTTCGATAGAGTCCAAGCTGCACGGTCCCAACCATCTCGTCGCATAATCATTAGCAGAGTTCAGTTCCCCGCTGACATCGCTGAAGGTGATCGAGGGACTTCATCCAAGCAAGACGAAGAAGATCCTCTCGGGGGTTCTCTTCGCGGTCGCCTTTTGGAGACTTGGAATCGACCAGGGAGTAAACAAAAGGAGATGAACAAGAGCAGTGAGGGTCTCAAAAGGACTCCGTTCTTCACACCAGCTTCTAATTCAGGAACTCACAGGCGGCTTCCAGTCGCTCAGTCAGAGGTTGCAAGTCGATCTCAACCACTTAGTGCACGACAAGGAACTCACTCTCCTATTGCCTTAACCGCTGTTAAGACGCCTGTGAGCAATGTGAACAAATGGTCGAGCAGAAGACAAAACAGGCCAAGTGATGCGAGAAGTCGCTTGGTTGTGCATGGAGAACACGAGGAGACAGCTTATCCCGAGCCTCCTCTCCTCGTCACCAATTCTCCTCCGAAGAGAGAGAGAATCGGACCCACCCCGCAACACCCGGACTATCTGGGTAACCATGACGACAGCGACGAGGAAAACGTCATGCTGTATAGCGGCGAAGAGCACACATCAAGTCCTCGCATGGGACGGGTCACGAGTCCTCTCTCTCCTCAGAGACCTACTCAGCGGTTCTTCGCTGCCAGCAGACCCCCAAGAAGTCCCACATTCCTTGCACCATCATCTCCTTCTCTCTCTCCTTCACCGTCTCCAAGCAAGCGAGCAGCCAGCACACCTCCTCGCACTTCTTTGGCAAGTGGCAGCAGATTGTCCGTTAGCGATCTACACGCCTCGAGGCGCTCACAATCAGTGGAGCCAGCATATCGACTCTCATCTTCTGTGCACAGTTCCAGCAAAAAGAACAGTTTGCAAGGAAGACACAAGAAGGATAGTTTGAGAGTTGACAAGAGGGAAGACTCCAAAGGCGGAGGCCTTAGCATCGACCCAGTCTTGGTTGGCGAGAGTGCGTCCTCTCGCAGTCCCTCGCCCCCGCTGCTTTCCACACGGTCACGCGTGACTATCATTTCCCCCTTGAAGACTCTGGGAAGCAACCTGTCTAATAGTATGCAGTGGAATTTGCCGCCTTCTTATGGAATGGGGACGGCGACCCCGCGAGCAGTGCAAGACACTGCTGGACAAGGCGGTTGGCAGCCATTTTCTCCAGCAGCAGCTTCCTCTTCTCCTCCTTCTCCTTCACGCCATTCCTTTGCCCATTCAAACAGAGAAGATAAAATGAAAGAAAGAGAGTCTGTCTCTTCTTCGAAAAGTCGAAGAGGATTAACTCCTTCTCGAGAACCTCAGCAAGCCTTTGTTACCGATACCCCTCTTAGCAGAAGCACTCAGAGAAGTGTCACTGGTCTCTATCCTTCTTCTCACTCTTATGTCCATGACGTGCCTCCAGCATTGGCAGGAGATCGTTCAACGAGAAGGAATCAGAAGGGAATTGCCTATTCGGAAAGACGGCAAAACGTTCAGACCCCCAGGGCAGTCATGCTTGGCAGCGTGTTAGACGACTTGTCTGTTCAGCTTAGCCAGTCTGTTGCTTCTTGTTTGCAACATGTTGAATCGGTTCGCCATGCTTTGCTGAGGAGAGGAATGGTTCGATGGCGCAGAAAGTGCTTGCAGTCTCATCGTGCTGAGCTGTTGGCCTACTTCAAACGTTGCGCGACTGCAAGAAGGTCATTATGGTGCTGGAGGAGCTTAACAGTGCAGCGCTTAAAGAGATTGGATAGAGAGGATCGGTTCCAAATGAGAGCATTTTTGCATCGATGGCTTCGATGGGTTAACAACCATCGCAGTCAGAGAGACAACTGGAAGCTGGTCATCCACCATCATTTGATCATGAAAATGAAGCGAATGATTCGTCGATGGCATTGTGCCGCTCGCAACCATCGTTTTGTCGACAGGTACTATTTTAAACGTGCTTTGTTGTTTTATCGAAGACGACGACTTGCGTTGGCAATGTATAAGCTGAAGGTTCCTTTGCAAGGCAGTTTGAGAGTTTGTGCAACATCTGCTGTAGAGGCCAGTATCATTAGCGGCCTGACCGATCAAGCTGCCACTGAGGATGAAGATGGAGACAAGAGTGAGGACGGTTTGCCTTATTATCGCAAGCTAGCTCGACAGCATCACGAAGAAAGCAAGACTCGTCGACTCCAACAACAGCGGAAACGATCAAGATTCACAGATCCCGTCCGAAAGACCACCAATGATCAAAAGCGCGGGTCATCATCAATTGCTGATTTGCGCGCATCGTCAAACAGCTTGGTGTTTCAACTCACAAAGAAGCTTCTCTTCTCGAATAGATAAATAAGACGTCCAGTGAACAGCGTTGACAAATAAGACGGGGAAATGTGTCCTTAATATTCTCACAAACTACGACTAGCTTCTTAACAAGCGAAATCTTGGTAGTTTGCACTCTCATAGTCAATCAATCTTCACTTTGTTTGTTTCACGACTAAGCAGCCGAACATGGACTTTTCTGATATTCTCATTGCATATATGACTGTATGCCAACTTTGCTCTCATAATAGAGGATAACCTGGAGGAATTATGATGCTTCAATAAAAGAAAATAACACTCAGCATAAGATAAGACAAACACAAGACAAAGGCAAAAAGATTTCGACACCTGTGAGATTCGAACTCACGCATGCATAGCACACGGCCTTAGCAGGGCCGCGCCTTAACCACTCGGCCAAAGTGCCTCACAGATTCTCTTGCAGTATCCATTATATAGAAATAACGATTACAGATCCTTCATGCTTTTTACGCAGAATCCTTCAAATGTTACCATAGACTACGTCTATAACAGGTCTGAATGAAAGAGCGACTATTCGGCTGGTTAGAGGATCGCGCCATGGAAGATCTGGTAGGGCTGTCACTGCCAATGATGGCTCGATCTGAACGAAGCCAATGATGCGCATGGATCGGGAAATGTGATGGAGGAGCTACGAGATGTGCGCTATAGGGAGAGAGAGATAGAGAGACACGGAAATTGCCGCGGTATTGTCTTAATGTGGCTGAGTGAAGGATCACCGCCCATTTCACCTCCTATAGACGGAGGTCGTTCAAGTGTGATAATTGGAGTCGAGATGAATGTTGGATTGCCTGGATTGGTGTCTGGATCAAGTCCCAGGCTATGGACTTGATCTCCGATCTGGAGTCGGACTGTTTTCCTCGAGCCCTTTGCACTGAGACCTGGATGACATCTGACTCGCACTGCCTATTCATGAAGAATATGATGTCATCCTTGTCAGTGCAAGATAGTGTGAAGTCGCAACAGTTCTGTATGTTACTGTAATATTTGCTTTTCAACCTCTCTGTGATGTAAGGATGAAGAATTAGATGCTGTGACTGAAGGCCACTAAATATTCCTCTCATTTTCTTAGAAACCACCTCCGCAGACCTTCTTTTCCGTGCTGGAAGTGGAAATGTCTTGTTGACATGTGCAGTTAGCATTAGTCTTCGAAGTACTTCTCTCTCTCTATAAGAGGGATGCTTTGAACCAGCCTTTCACAGAAGACTACGTGAAGTTCAACATAAGATTAGAAAATTGTACAAGTTACCAAGTCATCGAGGTTTTCAGACTTAGTCCACCGTACTGAACATTAAAGGCAAAAAGGTTTCGACACCTGTGAGATTCGAACTCACGCATGCATAGCACACGGCCTTAGCAGGGCCGCGCCTTAACCACTCGGCCAAAGTGCCTCATGCGCGCCTGGCGACATATAACGTACATATGGAGCACTTGTGAGGAAGAGAAAAGTGGAAAGTCGGGAATTGGAAGTGATGCATAGGGAAAAAAGGATGTGGTGTGGAGGTCAACAAAGATGTTTGCAGAGTTTTCGTCTGTCCTTGTGTTGGGTGGTGCTTGAGGTTGAGTGGCATTCAACATCAGAACAGAACACACACCTGATAACACAAATTAATTCCTGTGAACAATATAAGTCATGGCAACTGAAGCTAAACACGTCCAACTCGAGAGCATTGAAGAGGGAGTAGCAAAGCATGACACTTTGGTACAGAATCCCACCTACATGTACTTCCAGCATTCCGAGAAGCTCCATGGCTTCCTCTCTCAGCAGTTCCCCACCATCGCCAACCCTGCTCCTCTGGGTTTGTGTGGATTTGCTTTAACTACCTTTGTCCTCTCCATGTACAACACTGGAGCTATCATCAGTAAGTCATCCATATCCCACCCACACGGAGTTTCATGGTATTCATTGCTAACCGTGGACTACTTCTCTTCTGCTCTTGTTCAGATCTGAGAGCTTCTTCTCATGGAGTGGTCATGGGTTTAGCCATGTTCTATGGTGGTCTTGTCCAGTTGTTGGCAGGAATGTGGGAGTTCAAGACTGGTAACACATTCGGTGCCTTGCTCTTCTCATCCTATGGAGGTTTCTGGATGAGCTTTGCTGCTCTCTCAGTCAATGCCTTTGGCTTTCTGGATGATTACACCAGCAACAACGACTTGCGCAATTCGTTGGGTATTTATTTGCTGGCATGGTCCTTTTTCTCTTTGCTGATGACCTTATGTGCCCATCGCTCAACTCTTGCGCTCATGACTCTTCTCTTCCTGGTGTTCATGACCTTCTTGATGTTGTCCATTGGTGAGTTCACCCACACATCTCCTGGCAACATCTACTGCACCAGAGCAGGAGGTATTTTCGGTATCTTGGCTGCTGCCTTGGCTTGGTATTGCGCCGTGGCCGCTCTTCTGACTAACAAGAATAGCTTTATTACTCTTCCTGTGGGTGAATTGGACCCAATCTACCGCAGACTGGGTTGGCTGAATGATGACAAGGAACAATAATCTTCTGGGGATCTCGCATTGGCTGATTTTCTTTTTCGTGGTGAATATTCAGCGTATCGAAATTCATTCTACGTTGCGGATTGTATCGACAGTATTGGTTTGGCGTTGAGGTTTTCTTGAAGTTCACGTAACATCGTACTTGTCTGCAGTAAAATAGACTGTTTTTTAAACAATTAATTTTGCTTTTAGCACCACATTCCCTATAAAAGCGATTGTTTGTGATTGTTCTATTCGATATCGTCGTCATCGTCATCATCATCGAGGAGGTTTAATTCCTGTATGTGTAGTTTTCGCACATGTCACGGAGAGTAACTGGTTTGACATAATTTGCGGAACATTGGCAATCTACTGGGAGAGGCAAATGGGTATCGCCGATGGATCAAACTTGAACGAACTATCACAGTTTCTTCTCGATTCCAAGCAGACAAAGGAAGACTGCCACCATAATCATAGCAACCTGTCTGCGGGTAACGATTCAGGAAAGCTGTCTTCGGCAGCTTTTCTTCCTTGATTGAGCCAAGTTTCTGCAGTTTCCGATAACTAGAGTCTTTACTCCACAGTATAGAAGAAGCTCTGTTAACATCTTTGCCATCGTATGGCATCTCCTGTTGGAGGGATTGTTTTATCAGGAGCAGAACAACAGCAGAACAACAACAACAGCAAACTGCTAAACCACCACCAACACAGCAGCCAAGAGACAGAGCAGAGAGGGCAGAGACTGACAGAGAGAACAACACAGACTGACAGAGAGAACACGAAGTCCAAGTGAAGTCCAGTGAGACCGGAAGAGCAAGCGAAGCGGAAGCGAAAAGTGAAAAGTGACGAGCTGTTCCGGTGAAACGCCCAACGCATCGAGTCAGCAGAGCACGCGACAAGACAGCCAACCCTCACTTGAGAAACAAACAGAACGATTTGGTTTGTTACTACTGATCGATCCATTCCTCGAACTACCTATCGGAACTGAATATGGAAGCGAAATTAGCTGCTTCGTCTACCGAGGTGGGTGTCTTTCTGGACTCCTTCTTGATATCATCATCTCATACCAAATCTTTGTTTGACAGGCGCCCTTTAGGATGGCAGAGAGAGTGAAGGCAAAATTAACGGCAGATGGCGAATATCGTCCAGGGCAAATAGTTGCAGTTCATAAAAGTGGACTCTTTGATGTCGCTTTCGACGACCAGAAGAAACCCCGAGAAGGACTGGACCTCGGCCCTGAACTTATTATGAGCGAACATGAACTGCACCCCTCCGAGTCTGATGACCACCAGACTGAGATATTTAAGAAAGATGACCACGTGGAAGTTCTTCGAGAAGGAGGGTCAGAGTGGCGTCTGGCTTTGGTGTGCAATGTCACGTGCAATGACCATGGAGGAGCTCTGTACGACGTGATCTATTCCGATCATGTCCGCGAAGAACATGTCCCGGCTGTGTTTGTTCGTTCTGTATTTACAACAGACAAACTGCCTTCTCGTCCTCTTTCTTCAGGCCCAGCGGAGAATGAGTCGAAGTGGTACATGGGTCAGACAGTAGAGGCGCGCTTCCATGGCGGAAAAGTTTTCTATCCTGGAGTGATCAGCTCCTTGGCTGAAGATGGACATTATGTTGATATTTTATATGATGATGGAGACACCGAAGGAAATGTTCCAATCGAGTTTGTTCGTCTGCCTGGCCCCGAGGAGGCTTCCGCTCTGATGCCCGAAGCTGTGAGTGCCTCTTCTGCGGTTGTTAGCGTTGCGGCCACTTACCCTGTGGGAACAAAGGTGGAAGGAAACTTCCAGGGTAGAAATAAGTGGTATCCTGGCACTGTCACGAACGTTCGCGATGTCAAAGGTAGCCTGCATTATGGTATTAAGTACAATGATGGCGATTCGGAAGACAATGTTCCAGAAGATATGATTCGTCCCCTTGGAGTTAAAACTCGTTCTCCTCAACAGACTCCCCCTGTTCCATCTAAGCCAGCGTCCTCATCCGGTGCACCTCGACCTACCCCTCAGAAATCTCATCGTCGCTTGTTGGACAATGATGAGCAACTCGCTGACGCAAAAGTCGGAGAGCGGAATCGCGTTAACGAATCCAAGCTTTCCCAAAGTCTTTCCCTTGTCGCTGAACCATCAGATCATAAGACTGGTAGTGGTAGTAGTGGAAGTGGCAGCACGACTTCTGCAGAAATGACTGACGAGGAGCGAGAGCTCCTGGCAAGCATTCGCATCGAAGCCAACTATCATGGCGCTGGGACTTGGTATCCTGGAAGAATCTTGCGCGAAGGAGAAGAAGGGTTTGTTGATGTTCAGTATGATGACGGAGAAGTCGAGGAGAATGTTCCTGTGGAGAGAATTCGTCTGCAGTCTAAGAAGCCGCAGGCGGTGGTGCCTACTAACCGACCCACTCCTTCCACGAAAGTCAATCGTGGCGGTGGTTTCTCTCTAAACGATCCAGTTGAGTGCAATTACAGGAATTCTGGACAGTTCTATCCTGGAAGGATCCAACAAATTCATGTGGGAGAGGGCGAGAAGACAGTGTATGACGTGCTTTACGATGATGGAGACAAGGAAACCTCTGTGCCTGAATCTAGGCTGCGTCTAAAGGCTGTCGCATCTTCTAACAGTGCAACCAAATACGATAACGGCAAAGGAAAGGTCCGAGGGAAGGCGAAGCAGCAAGATGATCTTCAAGAAGCGCAGCTGGCTTTGTCGCCTGGGGCGTTGGTCGAGGTGAAAGATGGAGACAAGTGGCAGCTAGCTAGAATTCTTCATATTTACTATGAAGATGAAGAGCTCTACAACCTGCGCCTCGTGTCTTCCCAGGCAGTCAAGAAGAGAGTCACTATCGGGGAACTGCGTCTTCCGCGCTCTTCAAGTCGACCTAATTCCACCATTTCGGAGGCTCAGATAAAGTCGAAAAGTCAAACCAATGGAGTGGTAGTCAAGCCGGAAGAGCTCCAGGCCCTGCGCACATTGTTACAGCAGAAGAATACCCAAATCCACAAGCTTCGCCAAGTATTGAATCAAGCTGGGCAGAAGGCGGAAGCTCTGCAGCCAAGCCCATCAAAAACTCTGACCTATGAATCCAGCCATTCTTCAGAACTCGAAGGAGTGAAAGCGGAACTTCAAAGTATGAAGAAGGCCTTCGGGGTTCTGGCCGAGAAGTTCTCTCTTGTGGTCAACGAAGTGGTGCAGCTGAGGCAGTCAGAAGAAAAGCTGCGGAAACAAGTTAAGACTCAGGCAGAGTTACTTCGTATCATAGTCTCCAAGTCTACCGCTTGAGTTTACATTTCTCCCTCATCTCTCCGTTGTTTGTATTGTTGTTTGTGTAATTAATTAGCGTGTAATTATTATTGGGCTTTGCACCAGGTAAATATGACTTTTATTGCCAGAAATAGGGCTTTTCTAGACCGCGTTTCATGGTTTGCTGCTGCTTTGTCGGTGGCTGTGATGCTTGTCTAATTAGTCTGTAATTCGAATTGCTGCTGGTAGGAGAAGTAGAAGAGCAGCTTGCAAATGATAAGACAGAGCGTATTCTTTCTTGTCTGCCTCCTCTTGCTGCAATGGACCTGCTGCTCCTCTGACTTCTTTGGAGCAGGCTATGGTTTCCGATTCCCTGGACATCATCCTGGCCATCACCAACCACACCAACATGCCCAGCGCCAGGAAGACGTGGACTATTACAAAATCCTTGGAGTTGAGCGGTCAAGTTCCGAGAAGGAGATCAAGACAGCGTATCGCAAGAAAGCCATGAAGATGCACCCTGACAAAGGAGGCGATGCGAATGAGTTCAAAGCTCTCGTGGAGGCCTATGAAGTGCTGTCTGACAAAGAGAAGAAAGCTATTTACGACACGATGGGCAAGCAGGGCTTGAGAGGGCAGTTCAATGCTGCAGGGGCCGGAGCGAATGGCTTTGCGGATCTGTTCCGCTCCTTCCACATGCCTGTGGTGTACAATCTAGAGCTGGCCTTGGAAGACTTCTTCCATGGCCGAAGCATCACTCTCATGCTCAATCAAGAGAGGTTTGTTGTGGAGATTGCCCCAGGTATGATGGAAGGAATGGAAATCCGCGGCCGCCTCTCTCAGTCAACCAGTCGCACTCCCCGCCGAGAGAGAGACAGAGAGGTCATCTTCGTCTTGCAGGAGAAGAAGCACCCCATCTTCCAACGCAAAAATGCAGATCTTTACACGGAGATCTCGATCACGTTGACCGAGGCATTGCTGGGCTTTGAGAAGCCTCTGCGGCTGCTGGACGGACAAATCGTTCTGCTCGCCCCCGCACTGCCTGGGCAGACTGTGAACCCCGGCGACGTGCTCATCTTTGATCAGCTGGGCATGCCAGTTTATTCGACGGATTATTTAGCTTCTCCTGCACGTGGCCGTCTGTTTGTGAAGGTGATGGTGCAGTTGCCGAGGCAGCTGTCTCTCAATGTAGAGGACCGCGCCACTTTGCTTCGCTTGCTGGACCATTCGGGCAGTTCGGGCAGTAGCAGCAGACCAACTCGTTTGGAAAGCGACTCTATTTCGCCGAGTAAAGAAGAGCTGTTACAAACGCCTCGACCGGCAGGTCGCAAGGTAATGGGAGGAAGAGGCGATCTTCGCTCATTTGGAGCGGTTGGAGCAGTTCAAGAAGAAGAAGACGAGTCCTTCCCTTTTGGCTCTTTTTTCTTTCGTTAAGGCTTGACTAGAAAGTGTTAATTATATAATTTAAAGTGTGTATGTATATAAAAGGTGTTAATTATGTTAAAAGGGTATATAAAGTCCCACAGCTGAAGTGGTAAAAGCAGTGAGAGGGTTAGGAAGGCAAAAGAAAGCTCCCGCCGAGAATTGAACTCGGGACCTTTGCATTACAAGTGCAATGCTCTACCCCTAAGCTACAGGAGCATGTCTAAAAGCTTCTCAGCTAGAATAGAAAGAAAACTCAGTCTGCGGAAAATTCTGGTTTGAGAATGGAATGGTATGGATGGAGTTTTTGATACCAGTGAAGATTGATCATGAATGTTATATTTTGATGGCCTTTGTCAGCTTTCATTATTCAGTCTACTTCAGAACTCTTTGACTTCAGTTTGGTGGAAGCGTCAGTGATGGTTTCCCGTCTCGGATCTCATTTCTCTTGCCGTGCCTTCCCTGTCATTTGAGAAGCAATTGCTTCATTGTGGAAACTCCTCGATTTCGAAAAGTCTCTGTATTGTCTGCACATCTCAGGTAGCTGTAGCTGTTACAATAGGAGACACCAAGTAGGAGAAGATGTCTGCTGAAGAGGTCGTGCTCTAAGTTAGCAGAGTAATTACCATCTACTACAAGTACTATCGATAGTATACTCTTTGCCTCTTCTTCCTATCTTACATAATTACACAGCTACAGTTATACAAACAGTTTCACGCTAAATCTAATGGATTGATTGATACATCATCATTCTCTCATACCGCGTTATCGTTCGCCTCCAATTGCTCGACTGTTGGCTGACTGGGTTGAGAGGTGTTGAAGAAGGACACCACTGTGAAATCATCGTAAAAGCTAGCCATGTAGATCAACAAGCCTGCCACGGTGGTGAACTCAAGCACGACGATGACGTCCACAGCGAAGGCTCTGCAAGAGAAGGCTGGACACGATTTGAACACAATGCCAGCAACGACCAGCACCAGGATGTTGAAAGGAACGCAAATCAGAATGCTCAATTGTCGCATGAACTGAGGAATTGGGCGATTGGCACATGTCTTAGAGAGGGCGTAGTAAAAGACCAACACGTGAAGCACTCCCGCTATGAACATCAAAAAGGCAAATGTTCCGTGAGCAGTTTCGTTGGCCACCAATTGAATGGATCCGACAATAGTCATGCAGAAGGCAGCGAATATCCCCAAACAAAAGGCAAAACGATTCCAGAAGGTCAAGCTGGTCGGAGCACAAGTGAAGCAGCATTTGCAGCCCAGCAAGGTTGACATTTCAACCAGTTTTCCAAATGTCGTCAAGTTCGCACAGAAGTCACTGTTCGAAGTGGAGGCAGAGGCAGTCTGAGCTCGCAAGATTTTCGCTTGCATCTCACGGAAGATAGCTGTGAAGAACAACAAGAGAGAGAAGCCTTCTAGATGCAGACCGTAAGTGAGGACGGCGGAGGAAGGCAGCCTGGACCCTGACAGACTAATTGTGGGGATTTGACGAACCCCTTGCTCGATATAGTAATTGCTGCTATCATAAGCGAAGTACAACCATAAGCTAATAGGGATGAAGACCACAGGCCAAAGAGCACAAAATAAAGCCAATCGCTGGCCTGAAGAAGAGCTCGTCAAGTAGGAGAGCATAGCGCTCATCCCCTCCTATTGACACACTGATCTGCACTACAAGCGTTGAGCTGAAAGATATAGTTTATATGACAAGCTACTCGATGCCTCTGAAACCTTTCCAGCTCTGTGCTTCTGAAACCTTCTACAATAGTCTGCGTGTTGCTGTGAAACCTTGGATTGCATTCCATCGAATTCCATTTAATTCCATGGAATGTCTGGAATGTCCTCAACAAATGAGGTGAAGTTAATGCAAGGCCACGCACGTTCTCTCGCTGTCTGAGCCACAAACTCGCCACACAGCCACCACCGCATCATACCGCGCACTCGCATCGCTCTGCCCAGCCACAGTGACGCGTGCTGGCCTTTCGATCATTTCCAATTGGCTGTTCCTGCCAGTCCTCCACTCACTCTAGCGGCCGATATTCTCGTTTGTTCTCTCTGCTCTTTTGAGATCTAACTATCCCATTAGATCTCTTCTTCATAATTTTGCAGTTGCAAAGCTTTGTATGCCTTCGGTAGCTCAAAAAAGCCAGGTGGGTATTTAGTCTAATCCCTTGCCTCCTCAGACACCTTCCTGCCTCTGACAAAGATGCTGCTTGCTTCTGTTTTAGCCGGTAAAGATCATCAATTTCCAAGCATTCCTGGGGGCTGTCACATCTCTGCGGGAGTCTGATATTTCCTGACATCTCTTCTTGCCATCGAATCGAACATCTCATGATCAAATCTGCTTCTCAACAATCTCTTGCTGGTGAGTCTTCCTTCTAAGCATAACTGCTTTTTATTGTTGCAAGATCTCATGATTCGTTAACGATTCAATAGAGTCACTCTCTTGGGTGAACGATCTCAATCGCGAGCCCGAGGCCATCGAGATCAACGACGACCTCTCCTCCAATGGCAGCACTGCTGATGAGAGATCAAACACTGACTATGTTCCTGGATGCTTTGAAGGTCCCGAGAAAACCATGGAGGTGGTCTTTCGCCCCGAGGAGGGTCACGAATTGGGTCTGCGCGCTCTGACCCGCGAGCAGCTCGACTTCCTCTGCACCAAAGCGCGATGCACCATTCTCCATGCCATCTCCAACCAACACATGGATGCTTATGTGCTCTCTGAGTCATCTCTCTTCGTGTACAAACATCGTTACATCATGAAGACGTGCGGAACCACTACCTTGCTTCGTTGCTTGGGCTCATTGCTGGAATTTGCCGATGGGCTGGGAATGGTTTTGGAATGGGTTGGCTATAGCAGAAAAAACCTCAATTTTCCAACCGCTCAAGCCTGGCCCCACAGTTCATTTCCCGATGAGATGCAATACCTCACGACCCACAAACGCCTTCAGAATCGATTGAAGGGTACCGGCCACATTCTCGGTCCTGTTACTGGGGATCATTGGTATGTATATGTAGCCGACCACTCTAAGGCTCTGGGCATTCCTCGTTCTCCATCTCCCAACAGACTCCCTTCATTGGGTCCTGGCTGCGAGCGCACCATCAACATGATGATGTTCGACATGGCTCCAGAGGTGGGACAGATCTTCTACCTCGAGAAGACGCCTTCTGCCGTGGAAATGACCAAGCGTGCTGGTATTCAGTTCCTTTGTCCTGGTGCTCAAATCGACGAGGAGGCATTCACTCCCTGCGGCTATTCGATGAATGCTATTCTCCATGGCTCCTATTCAACCATTCACATCACTCCGGAACCTGAGTGCTCCTACGCCTCTTTCGAGACCAACACTCCATTGGACTCTTACGAAGCATTGGTTCGTAACGTGCTGTCTGCTTTCCGCCCTGCTCGCTTTGTGTTGACTCTTCTCGGAGATGAAGATGCAATTGATGCCATGCCGAAGTTGCCCACCAAGGAGAAGACTGTCAAGGTGTCTGGATGGGGCCTTTATCAGCGCACTGCTGCCTCTTCTGCAAGAGTCGATGCTGATCTTGCTTGTCTCATGGCGTGCTATTCTCTTGTGAGCAATTGATTTATTCTCTGCTAAGTTGATTACTGTTGTTGTCTTCCGATAGAGGCTCGATGAATTAATATTAAATGAAATGGATTGTGTTTTATTATTTGAGTATTTCATTTCTAGTCGACTTGGTCTATTCGGTCAACCGTGTTAGGCAATACTTCAGTGTTTTGGTCGTGTAGTTCGTGTACTGCGGTGTAGGAATTTCTGGTCAAGTGTAGGAACTCAACTGGTGTGTTTGCTACTAAAGTTCCAGCGGGCTAAAGGGCTAAATCTGGCGTCTCCCGTCAGGAAGTGTTTAATAAACGCGTTTCTCTATGACAAACAGCTTCTTGTGAGTATTTTCATCCTCTCCAGCCTCCTGCTGTCTGTCCCTCACTCAGCTCCATCCATCTGATTAGATTAGTGAAGCTGATCAGACCAGTGAAGTCTTTGTCTTTCTGGGTCACTCTAGACTGCATCTAAGCGTTTCTCTACTCGGCGATTGTGTTTGTTCGACTGAAGAAGGCAATGGCGAGAACTTGTTTCCTCTTGAATGTTGCCTCTGATCTGCAGGAATCTGTGGCGCGGGCGGTGATTAGAAGGGGCTACGAATTATTTGTGCTCGATCCTGTGCTAAGCAAGGCACTGAAGAGCTTAGAGCTCCCCCATAGCCTCCTGGAGCGACTGTCGCAGGTGGAGGACGAGGTGCGGCTGAAGGCTCAAGACGAGGTGGCTGGTAGCCTTCTGTTGATCGCTCAGCGCGATGAAACAGACGCCCAGAATGTCGCCAAGTTGAATCTGATCAGGCAGTTGCTCTCTCTGCACAAGAACCTGGCAGTCTTCGTCAACACCTCTGACTTGATGTCTCTGCTAGTCGAGGCAGAGGCAGAGGGAGAGAGAGGAGGAAGAAGGGCAGGGGGGCCGGGCTTGGCTGCCTTCAACATCTCGAAGAAGCGCTGCGTCGAGCTTGCCTCGCATGCCTTCGCCTACTTCGCCAAAGTGGACGAGAGCATCGCGGAGGACTTGAAGAGCGCTTTGGACGGCTTCGACAAGCGCGTCCTCGTCGTCGGCGCGGGCGGCCGAGAGCACGCCATCGTGAGGACTTTGTCTCAGAGTGAGAAGGTCTCTCAGATCTTCGTCGCTCCGGGCAACTTCGGCACTGGCGTGGAGAGCGAGAAGTGCTGCAACGTGAACATCTCCGCTGACGACATCGCCGCCCTTGTGGCCTTCGCACAGCAACAGCAGGTGGACCTCGTGGTAGTTGGGCCAGAGCAACCGCTTGTCTTGGGCCTTGCTGACCAGCTGCGCGCTGCGGTAAGACGTCGTCACTGTCGATTGAGTCTATTCAGACCTTCTTTGACTTCTTCGCCAAACAACAGAACATCGCTTGCTTCGGTCCTTCGGCTCGTGCGGCGGTGATCGAGGCCTCCAAAGCCTGGACCAAGGACTTCATGCTTCGCAACAATATCCGCACTGCGAGGTACCGCAACTTCACGGACTTCGAGGAGGCCAAGGCCTACATCCTCAGCGCAGACCATCGAGTGGTGGTCAAAGCCTCAGGCATCGCGGCTGGGAAAGGAGTAATTCTTCCGTCGAGCAAAGAAGAAGCCGTGGAGGCGGCGAGGGATATGCTCGAGAGCCACACCTTCGGCGACGCGGGCAGTGAGATCGTTATCGAGGAGTTCCTGGAGGGCGAGGAGGTCTCTGTGCTCGCCTTCTGCGATGGCATCACAGCCAAGGGAATGCCTGCAGCGCAGGACCACAAGCGCATCTTCGATAATGACAACGGCCCCAACACGGGCGGCATGGGCGCCTACGCCCCAACGCCTTGCCTCACCCCTGCACAGTACCGTGCTTGCATGGAGGTCATTCAACAAACAGTGAGCGCTCTTGCGAAGGAAGGTTTGTCCTTCGTTGGCGTTCTCTATGGAGGCTTCATCCTCACCAAGCAAGGACCTTCTGTCTTGGAGTTCAATTGTCGTTTCGGCGACCCTGAGACCCAGGCGCTACTCCCGCTTCTTCGCAGCGACCTGTTTGATGTTCTTCAAGCCTGCGTCGAGAACCGGCTGGAGGAGGAGGAGGTTGCATGGCGCGAAGACTTCTGCTGCGCTGTTGTTTGCGCTGCGCCAGGTTATCCAGAGGCTTATCCGAAGGGTAGTCTCATCACAGGCTTGGAGACGGCTGCTTTGGTGTCTCATACGAAGGTTTTCCATGCAGGGACAGCGCCGATGAATGGTCAGCCAGTTACGAGTGGGGGAAGAGTTCTGGCGGTCTCGGGCATGGGGGGATCGTTGCAGGAAGCTGTGCAGCGTGCTTATGAGGCAGTCAAATGCATCCATTTTGATGGCGTACACTACCGCAAAGATATTGCCGCCAAGGGATTAAGGCGTAAGGTGCGATTGGGTGTGTTGGGGTCAACGCGCGGCACTTCCTTGCAACCTGTGCTGGACGCCATCGCAGCCGGGCGTTTACACGCAGAGATCACTCTGGTGGTTTCGAATAAAGCTTCATCTGGCATCTTGGAGCGTGCACGCGCTCATCAAGTGCCAGCACTTCACATCTCGGCTGTGGGGCATTCGCGAGAAGAATACGACGCGCTAGTTATTCAAGCTCTGCGCGATGCCGGCGTCGATCTCGTATTGATGATCGGCTACATGCGCATCGTCTCTTCAGTCTTTGTGCAGGCTTTTCCTGAGAGATGTCTTAATGTACACCCATCGCTGCTTCCAGACTTCGCTGGGGGAATGGATCTGGACGTTCATCAAGCAGTTCTCGCTGCTGGACGTACTAAGTCTGGTTGCACATTACACTTTGTTACTGAAGCGGTGGATGGTGGGCCTATCGTCCTACAGAAGGAGTGTGCAATAACAGCAGAAGAGACGGCGGACAGCCTCAAAGGGAAGGTGCAAGCACTTGAGGGCGATGCTTTCATCGAGGCCATTGAGCTCTTTAGTCGCGGTCAACTCAAAACATATTCAGTCACACAAAGAGAGATTCTCACTTATCGTGACGCAGGGGTGGACATTGACGCTGGCGAAGCATTGGTGGAGGCGATCAAGCCCTTCTGCAAGGCCACTCGTCGCACTGGTTGCGATGCCGAACTGGGTGGCTTCGGTGGTCTCTTTGATCTCGCACAGGCTGGCTTTCTCTCCAGTGACACTGTTCTTGTTTCTGGAACAGATGGTGTAGGTACCAAACTTAAAATCGCACAGACTGTGGGAAAGCATGACACAATCGGCATCGACTTGGTTGCGATGTGCGTAAATGACATCCTCGTCTGCGGTGCTGAGCCGCTTTTTTTTCTCGATTATTATGCCACTGGCGCTTTGCAAGTCACTGAAGCCGCGCAAGTTGTTAAGGGAATTGCCGAAGGGTGCTTGCAGTCGGGCTGTGCGCTTATCGGTGGCGAAACAGCAGAGATGGCGGGAATGTACTCCAAAGGCGAGTATGATCTTGCAGGCTTTGCTGTAGGAGCAGTGCGCAGACCTGATATTCTACCTCGTGGCATCCAAGCTGGCGATGTGTTGCTGGGGTTGCCTTCGTCTGGTGTCCACAGCAATGGCTATTCTCTGGTTCGCAAGTGTGTTGAGCGGTCGGGTCTGACTTGGAGTGCGGCTGCACCATTTCAACCTTCGCTCTCTTTGGCAGAAGCCCTGTTGGTACCGACGAGGATTTACGTTAAAGCATTGATGCCACTTATCAAGAAGAAGGTGGTCAAAGGAATGGCACACATCACTGGAGGAGGATTGCTTGACAATTTGCCTCGAATCCTTCCGGAGTCTCTAGCTGCTCTGGTAGACGTTAAGCAATCTGGGTGGCAACTTCCTCCAGTGTTTCAATGGCTTCAATCAATTGCAAATCTACCGCAGCAGGAACTCCTTCGCACATTCAATTGTGGTATAGGCATGGTGGTAGTTGTTGGCAGAGAGGATGTCGAGGAGGTCATCGCGGACTTGGAGCAAGACTGTGGTCCTGTGCTACGCCTCGGAGAACTGATTGCCAAGCCTGTGAATTCCGAAGCTGTGATTGTCGAGGGAGAGCTGGCTTAGTTTAATATAAATGCAGCTAAATTCCTTTTCTTCCTCTTCTGATGCAAATGCACTGCAGCAGATTCTTCCCGTTAGAGAGACGAAACATTCACTACGTGACGAAAGGATAATCAAACATAGGAACCTTCTTCCTCCGGCGGTAATTCATGCCTGGAACTCTATTGCTACTGGGGTTATGTATGCGTGGATGACCAAGATTTCTGAGAGGATCATAGCCTCCGTAGATGAGATACCCCAATGGAGGTATTCGCGCATCAGTTATGGCGTGGCTGCAGATGTTGCGACTCAGTAAGATACTATCTTCTTCGGCCCAAATCAAAAACTGCCAGTCATGAGGAAGAAAGAAAGCTTCTCCTTGTTGCTGCTCTGCAAAGTGGACGAGATGATGGCGGCGCAGTGGAAGAAGTGCTCTACCGATCCATTGTCGACCGGAAAAGTTGCTCCAATGGGTACGATTGACTCCAAGCATGTGTTCAATATCTTGGAGCAAGCTATGGTTCGAGGTCAGACCGGGTCGAAATAGTAGCCACAACACCCTTCCTTTCAATAATAGATGCACAGAGGCTGGGGTGCTCTGAAGAGAAGAACAGGATCCAGTTGGCAACATTGTTAAAGAATAGTCCGCAAGCTCATTGTTCCCACAAACATCAAAGACTACAGGTAAATGAAAGTCGAGATGAAACTGCTCCGTGTAGAGTCTATGAGAGATGAATAAGACTGCTGGCTGAAGTTTCGACTTTTGAACCTCTTCAACAAAATCAAGCAAATCCAACACTGGCGTAGACTCTCCATTATCAAGGGAATTCAACATTTCGGTGGAGCATGATGACGAGGGAGACAAACTGCTCCAATACTGGAAGTTCTCAGAGATGAAATCCCTTGTTAACTCACCTGTCGCTAATGAGAGATGTCCAAACCGTGCGATGAAGGCCTCAATAGACTCTGAATGTGCCCAAATGGCCATTCCAGAGGCGCATCCCTCTCCAACAAGAACTGGTCTCTGCGGAATGAAGAAATCTCGCAGGAAATTCTCTTTCTCGAGCCAGCCTTCCGTGATCTCAACCTCCTCACGCACTCTGCAATGTAAGGATATTGGCAAACTTAGTAGATGCTGTAGAGATGACCGCACGGCCGGAAATACAAGTTCCTGCAAAGACAAGTCGATTTCACGAGCAAAATGGCTGAGCAACTCTAACGAGGGTCGATCAAAAGGCGCCAGGAGAAGAAGGTCAAGTGCTGTGCGTCCTTGGGCATTTTGCAGTTGAAGAAACGTTTTAAAATCGTCCTTAACAACGCGTAGCGGCTGAGATGATCGTCGATTAAGAATGTGTCCCAATAATAAGGCCAATTGCGCAGTATCCCTGCGAGCGATCGCGACATGCAAGGCGCTCTGTCCTTTTACATCTTGGATCAAGCAATCGATAGCATTGTAGAGAAGAAAAACAGTTGCTTGCAAGGATGCTTTCCAGACCGCGTAATGCAGAGCGGTCATTCCAAACTGATCGATTGTATTCAATGAGGCAATGTGAGAAAACTCCGAGAGAAGCACATAAGTAGCATCAAAGTTGTCTAAAGCAATAGACAAATGAAGGAGAGGAGGATTATTGGACAAACGGCGCCACTCCTCCAATCGCGAAAAGTCAATCTTGTTACGAAAAGTGCGATGAAAGCGTTGCAGAAAGGCTGCGTGACTGTTATTCGCCTTCTGACCAAAACCCATCGCATAGAGTATAGCAGGCGGATAGCCGCGCTGAAAATGGTCCAGTGGTATCGCTGGCAGCATATAATCGTTAACGTCTGCGTTCTGACTGACCAAGAACGAAGCAACTGCCAAGTGTTCTTTCAAACCGTAATTGAATGCCAAATGAACTGGGGGGCACAGGGGATAGTCCACAAAGGGCTCTCCAAGCTTGATAACCTTCTCTGCAATAAAGGGATCTAGTGGCGACCGCAAGTCTCCGCCTTCTTCCATTCCCTGTCTGATGAGGCTGAGATCGCCCAGAATGACTCCCAGAAACACTCGAGTCGTGCCGGATTCCAATCTCTTTTGTTCATCTCTTTCCACTCGCGAAAGAATCAAAGGCAGAATCGCTATAGCGCATAGAAGCGTAATCACCACCATAGACCACACAGCCAGCCCACTAGAAGTTTCTTATTTCATCGTTTCGTTCAAAGTTTTGGAAGCATGTCACATTCCATGGAACTTCCTGGAAATTCCACCCATGCACGGTGGTGGTGCAACTTCGACTTCTGCTTCCATTTCCATCGAAGCCAACAGAATTGCTCTCCCCATCTTCATCGTTAGACTCGGACTGCCATGATGATTCACAAGTCTTCTTCTTCTCTCTTTGGTCTTTCGATCAATCGCCCTGTGTTCAGAGCTCTGGCTTCTAACGCGACCAAATCTTTGAAAGAAGGCGACCGGGTGCCAGACGTTGTCTTCAAGAGCCGAGTGCGCGACGATACGATTAAGTCAGAGAATCCTTTTAAATGGAAGGACATCTCCACGAAAGATCTCTTTGCCAAGAAGCGAGTTGTTATCTTCGCTCTTCCCGGAGGTGAATCTCTTAGTGTCGTTAGATTCCATCTAGTACTTGACTGATTCCCTTCTTCCCTTTTCTAGCCTTCACTCCGACCTGCTCGTCCACTCATCTCCCTGGATATGAAAAGAAATATGGTAAGTAGTCTCTGCGATCATTGAGAGTCCCTGTGACTGATGACTGATCCTGTCTTTGACAACAAACGACAGATGAATTGAAGGCCCTGGGAGTGGATGAAGTGTACTGCCTTTCTGTGAATGATGCCTTTGTGATGAGACAGTGGGGCATTCACAACGGTCTCACTCCTGAGAACCACGATGCTTCCAATCCACTCAATCCAGGCAACTTCAAGAAGGTCAAGCTCTTGCCTGATGGAGCTGCGCACTTCACTCGAGGCATGGGTATGAGCTGCGTCTGGGATACTGAAAGAGGATTCGGAGAACGATCTTGGAGATATTCAGCTGTCATCAAAGACATGGTGATAGAGAAACTCTTTGTGGAAGGCGGAGCAGTTACCCAAAATTCTGGTCCTGATCCTTTCGAGGTCTCTGATGCTGATACCATGCTTAATTATCTTCATTCCACACAAAAGAAATAGGCTCTCATAGTCGTAGATATGATTGTAATGCCTATAGCTTTATGCCTATCTTCGAAGCACTCTTTTGCGCGGGATTTCGAGACTTCTCATTCCTTTAAGACAGTTAAGATAAGAGATTCTTATCAGAGATTCAAACACATGCGAAATACGTTATGCTTTTGCTCGGTGGTGGGTAAATAACTCTTGGTGAGGCAATCTGAACCGCGGTAGAGGAGATGGCGGGTCCAACTCCGATCCAATCGCAAGGTAGGCTACCGGCCATTGATTCGGGGGCAATTTTAGCACTCGATGCACATCTGCAGGAACGAAGCCACTCATAGGACAAGAACCTATTCTCAGCTCAGCAGCGGCAGCGACTGCGATGCCAAGTGCGATGAATGCCTGATTGGTAGATTGCGCAAGAAAAGTTGCACTATCTAATCCGCTCAAACTGTTGCGAACAGCTTGAGCATATTGTGGGGCAACTTCATCTACTTTGCAATTTGAAATAAACCTTTCAACAGACTCAGAGGCATCGTTGCGCGCGCAGAAAACCAAAAGATGCGAGCATTGCACAATCTGATTGACAGTGCAGAAAGACAACAACAAGGCGACAGCGTAAACAACCTAGAACCAAAAGCACTTTAATTCATTACCTGAGCTTGGTTGTAAGATACTGGGTACAGCTCTTCTTTGAGCTTCGGATCACTCACAACATGCACATTGTAAGGCTGGACACCAAAGGCACTTGGAGACCACTCAATTGCTTCAAGGATTGGTTTGACATTTACCAACTCAGGAGCTATAGGCAGAAAGGACTTTAAGGCGCTGCGCCACAATAAACTTTTGATGAGAGATGTCATGTCAACGGTGGCGATGTACTTATACGGCAAACTAAACCCAAGAAATCGTCCAGGATCATGACCCCAACCCATTTCCAGCCCTGCACACGCGCAATAATAATACCAACGAGGCGCAGTCTAGTCTAAACTTGTTACGCTTTTGGAACTATCTACTGTATAATGTATCTGGTGCTTAATTCCGAACCGTGCCTGCTGACTGGAGGTTGCAAAAATACTGCTGTATTCTACATCCTTCCTTGCCGTAAAGTAACAGAGTGCGGATGGAACTGATCTACACTGTACCAGAACTTCGGCGATCAGTCTGTTATGCCTTTGAATCGAAGCGCTCTGTGTGTTGACACAGATCTTTAAAAGAAGTATTTCCATCCATTTAAATTACCAACTACCATTACTACCAATAGAATAGAGCCGCGGTCGCCTTAAATGGCTTCCATTCGGGGTCTGGTGTGTGCCTTGTAGTTGCTGCAGAGCATGGTGATTAAGATCAGGGTTAGGAATATGTTCCAGACCATCATCTGCATCTGGTTCACCATCGCTATCAAAAATGTCATCTTGCAAAGCTTTAGCGCCAATTTGCTTCTGAGGATACTGAGGAGAAGCATGCGACGGTGTGGCCTTGGTGGTAGGTAAAGAGCTGGGAGGAAGCATAGCGTTATGCCGTTGCACCAATTCTTGTTGAATATAACTGGTTGTCATCGAGATGCTCATGGATGCCATAGAACAGGCTTCTCGGAGATGCCCATCATCGGTACAAGCCAGAGACGACACCATAGAGCTGGCCAATGACTGTGCCATCATTATATCTTCGGCGCTGTATTTATTATCCTGACCTTCATCATCCGCCAACTCATCTCTATCCCCTCCACCTCTTTTATGGAAGTCACCGCTTTCAGACAATCCTGGTACGCCTTTCCAAGGTCGATAGTGCGCTTCAATGATAGAGTGCATCCTCTGCAAAAGACAAGGATCAAAGGGGAAAAAAGACTCCAAAGTATTCGGTCCCAGTACGGTTGTGCTTCGACTATGCTGACCCAAAGCAAGGGTTGTGGTCGTCGCCAGATCATTTGATACCATCGCATTAGTATGAATGAAGACCGGAGTGGAAACTGATCCATTCTCATCATCATGTAAAAGTTGATCATGATCATTTAACAGCAGAAGATCCGGCGAAATGCCTTCCCAGATTGATTCTGACAACAAGCAAACATGATGTGCCAATTTGAGGAATTCTAACCGTACGGTTCGCAAACAGTACCGCATAGGGTCAAAGCGACTTGAGATAACAATCTCCCATGCCTCTTTCCACAAAGCTTCACGCATCAAACCTGCTTCACCATGCAATATCACAGTTCCATAAAAGCACAGCACGTAACAGATGGACTGCACAGCGGCATAGAACACTTCATGCTGTTGTGCTGTATGTTCCTGCACCACCAATCTCCCAAATTCATCGAATTCCACACGGTTGACAAAGATATGAGAAGGAATACGGTACAGTTTAGAAGCCGCTGAAAGGTCCTCGATACGAACATTGGACACTGCGGAGGGAAAGAAAATGGAGAAAGGCTCTGTTGATCTAGAAAGTTGGTCACTTAGTGCCATTGTATGCGCTTGATGCTGCACGATATATCGCACTGACCACAGCAGCAACTTGCGTATAAGATCACTACCAAAACCCAGAACAGCAATAAGTACAATTCAAGATAAACCACAGTTAGCAGATCTTACCTTACTAAAGCAAGAGGCGCATATTGTGCTCTGGACAAAAATGATGCCAAGTACATCACCGCACTCTGCCGAATAATAGATGCTTCGCGTGCGTCGAGTGTTTTCTGCAGGAGACGATTGGCAAAATCGTAACAGAATGGCGCGTGTTTAGAAGCGAAATAAAACACAACAAATTGCACAAATTTGCTTTTGTGTGCGGACAAGAGCCTTCTCTCAAAAATATCCAACAGACAACCTTGCATTCTCCTGGTGGCCTCTAGGTCCTTTTTAGAAAGATGAGAATCGAGAAATGAGAGGAAAAGCAATAGGAGAGCATCCAGTTTATCAGCAAGTTCAGCAACTTCCAAAGGCATCATGCGTGTTTTTGACACACCTTCCACATGATGTTGTTCCAGTGTAAAAATATCATCAAAGATCTCTTCATCCCGTTCATCATCTCTCTGCAGGCGCACCTCACCACTGTCTTCAATTACAATATCAACATCCAGCTCTAGACATCGCTCAACGATCATTTCCAGGATACGATGCTGGCAGAGATGGGAATAGTCCAAAACGCGCAGCAATTGACTCACATAATCCACAAGCATTTGTTTCTCAAATCGTTTATGTGGAAGAAGCCGATAAAGAATCGGAAGAAAAACAGATGTAGCCGTGGGAACCATGCTCAGCAATTTTTGCACAGTCGCATGCAGAGCGTCCACAAACTCGCTGCTCACCTTGGCTATATATACATGAGATAAGCAATTAGCTTGGGGAAAGAAAGATCAACGCAGAAATATCTTCTATCAGGTACCTTTCTCACTCGATAAAATGCGACTGATGTTCCGAAAGGTATGAGCGAAAAGCTCCAGAATTGACGAAAGGTAGAGAACATTGGCTGAGACGAGCTGAATAGTGAGGTCCAAAAACGCCTTTGCAACCTTTACGTCACATTCGAAGTCAAAGTGAAAAAGAGCTCCAAATAAATCCTTGAATTTATCTGGACTACACAACGAAGATGTCAGAGGTAAGCCAGCCTCCCAGACAACGAAGACGAAGATGATGTCTTACTTTAATGTCATCATGTGGATGAAGCTTTTCAATGCGAGTAATACTTGCACAAGCGTGTCTGAATCATCTTTGAGACGAAGTTGTTTGACAATCATGTTATACTGAGTGCTCTGTCCAGATAAATGGGCTCGAAACGTTTCTTTCAAAAAAGTCTTCACAGACCCGAGGTCAATGGATGCCGCATCATTTATTTCTGCCATTGTTAACCAGCATTAAATTTCGGTTGTGAACGATAATGGCCTGGAGAGGGTCCTTCGCATTGATTGGAGAGGAACTGATGGCATAGACAGACAGCACCAATCCTCGATTTGTTAAAACCTCGTGTTTCCATCTTTGAAACTGTAACTTCTCCCAATGAAAAGTCGAGTTTGGTGGTGTGACATCATAATATTAATCAATTCATAAAAGTAATGGGATGAGAGGAAAATTGGACGCACTGCACAATTAAAGCAGCTTTTCCGAAGGGATGAGGATATTAGCAATCATCTCGAGGCAGAGGATACACACCAATCTAGCATATGTAGCATTTACGAAACATGTCAACTTACTATTTGTTGGAATGCTGCCAAATGTGCCCGATAGTCACCATCCAGCTCGGTGAGTCTATTAACAACAGCCATTCCGTCCAAAATTATTCAATGATCACAACAACACTGGTCATGGGCAGCTTACAAGAAGCGATCGAGCTGGTGGACCACTGGGGAAATACGACCGTTCCAGTTGTAGATGTATTGAAAAGGTGGATCGCCTCTCAGAATTCTCCAATCCTTCAACTGCGCCTTAAGAAGCTTGTTTGGTCCGAAAAAGCCTCCCACCACGTTTATTGGACCTTCTCCTTGTGGAAAAATCCGCACATCCAGGAAGCGATGGAACACATGTTTGAAGAGGAGGGTGTTGTGGAAAGCGATGTCCACACCAAAGCGAACACAGTCCTTGGGATCATCTGCTCCCTTTCCTCCACTAGAGATGCTTAAATAAGGTTCCGAAGGAAGCCGGTCCACACTGGAATTGCCAAACAGGTTTCGCATGCGCGGATCAAGTTGCGTGAGAAGCAAGTGCAACTGGAAAAACGAAGAAGACAATTCAGATCCACATTGAAGCACTAGCTAATAACTCACAATATTCATAGCAACTTACATAGACCAAGGCGGAGTCCTTAGTGGCGACTGAGTTGAGAGAGGTGGAGATAAGTTGGTTGGCCATTTCAGTGTAAAGCTCCATTCCGTAGCAACTCACCATGACCAGGCTGCTCAAAGGGCAGCGACCAAAGATACGATTGGGGTATGCCTCAGTAGTAAAGAAGATGTGATTCCTTCTCGATGATGCGGCATGCTGATGGAGGATCTTAACGGGCGGAAAGGTGAAAGGATTGGTCTGGAAAAGAACATCTCGGAAGTCGCTCAAGAGCACGGTCAGTCGCTTCGAATCATACCGACGAAGGATATTCATATACAAAAATATCCTTAACACAGTAGGAGGGAGCCGGATGCGGTCTTCTTGATAGCTGCAGAGGGGATTGCCAGGCGCACCACCACAATAGCTTTCCACCACGTAAATGCTGACGTTGTACTCCGTCAACTTATCGAGAAATAGGCCATCAGAATTAGGCAGAACAAAGACAACGATATCTCCCTGGTAGCCTGTGCCTCTCAGAGTGCCTGTGAACGCCACCGCATCGCGTGCTAGGTGACGTGTGTCCAGCGCTGCAGCTAAGACGACATGCGCAGCCTGAGGGTTAATCGGTCGACTAAGCATCCATGCATTGGTGCGAATTGGATGGAAAGCACTCTTTTCGATGAGATCGAGGAATGAGTCAAAGGCCTTGCGCGGTCTCGCAACGTCAAGCAGTGTTGCCATTTTCTGCAGGGACTGCGAGCTGAAGGGATTCACTTCTCCCTCCCCAGAAGAGGAGTTGCCAGCTATTGCTAGATGGATAGTAAGAAACAAAACAAGAAAACAAAGCAATCCACCACCGAGCCACATTCCACATCCAATAGCCTAGACTATCCAATTGAAAACATCTGTTCTTAGTTAAGTTAACGAGTGACTCGGTCATTCTAGACGACGCCAGAATCTGGGCTGAATCTGTTTGGATAGCGGCTAGAGTGGGGAAGTCTAAGTTACGGTTAGGGTTAGGGTCAGGGTTAGGGTTAGGGTTAGGGTTAGGGTTAGGGTTAGGGTTAGGGTTAGGGTTAGGGTTAGGGTTAGGGTTAGGGT